>KZ651352.1:355995-371355 GCA_001010745.2 Gerris buenoi
CTTTTGACATAATATTAACATTTTAAAAGTTCAAAATTAACTTGGACCTCTCCAGACAATAATAAAGGGAGGGGGTTTTGCTGTTGCCATATGGCAACGCTAGGTTATTAAGGGTTAAGATCGTCAGTCCCCTTATAAAAACAGACGTTTGATATTCCGAAAATACATTGAACTAAACATCCCTTTGTCTTAAATAGTTTTTTTAGTCGAAGTTGTTTATATTCTAAAAAATCGTAAGGGAGTAACAATCTAAAAAAGTACCGATATTAAAAGTAACTATGCCGTAGAATTTACAAAAAAAAAGTTAAAAATACAAAAGAAATAAGTAATACGGAGAAAAGATAATTCCATTCATGCAAGTTTTTCATAATAAGCTTAACTCAGATTAACCTAGGAAACGTTTTAGGTAGAGGAGGGGGAAATACGAAGAGGAGGGGGAAATACGAAGAGGAGGGGGAAATACGGCATGTTGTCTACCTGCAGCTACATTTTTTTAGAACTCGTGGGAACAGAATATCTCGATATTTATTCGATTATTCCGACATTCGATATAACATCTACGATTACTTGTGGATTCGATTACATCGTTAATATTGATTTTAGCGTCTCTCTCCGTATTATATAATATATCGACTCGTGAATAAACCGAACGTTACTCGTTTCTTACACTGTAGGACCTTCGACATTTTAATTACGTATATATCTCATTAGAAACAGACTGAAAAAAATGCAGCAATACCGTAACAGATAAATATAATTTTTTTTAAATACATATCTATGTAGAACAAAAAAATAAAATTAATAATCGTAGTTACCACGCGATCGATGATAAATTAAAAATGTTATTCCTTTATATTTTTTTAGTAAAGAATAAATAATCGATATATTTTAATAGGGAATACCATTCTCGACGTCACTCTGATAAGCTTGACAAAGATAAGTAGATATAAAGTTAAACTAAAAGACAGACAGATACGATAAGGCAATTAATATTGTATGCGTACCGTAATTAGAATATGAATCGATGCCAATAATCGCTTAATGTTTAATGAATATAAACATTAAAGCTAAATGCTTGACATTTTTTAACGATTATGTTCAACCTATTATAAGGATTATATTAAATATGATACATAAAAAATAAATTGGAATTAAGGTAAATAAATATTTGCTCGATTTAGTCATAGTTAAAAGAAACTGAATGTATTTTTATCACCTAATTATCGGGTTTATTACGAGCTGTAAATTGTGAATAATTAATAACTGCATCGTATAATCTTCTCTTGTTTTCAAATCGATATTTTATTGCTCCGTTATATGAGAAATAATAAAATTGTAATTTTATAGTTTAATTGCTTTTGTATTTTCTAGTATTGAGTAAAAGACTTTTACGAAATAATCGATTAGAACAAAGTAGTTTTTTTAAGATTTAATGATAAATTTGTATTTGGAAGTTTTTAAATTAAAAAAATATCTTTCATTTTAAAATGAAAAATAGTTAATCCTGGATTCGCCGAGGCGCTAGCACAACTGCTTCTACAACCTAGGACTAAACACAGACATATCTGGTGAGTTGTCATGTCAGAGGTGAGACAATTTCACACTAATGATTGATGATAATAATCCGATCCGCTAGATGATAAATGTGGCCGAATGCCCGTCCTGAAATAATCTAATAATGTGGTAAGTTGTCATGTCAGAGAGGTGAGACAATTTCACACTGATGATAATCATCCGATCCGCTAGATGATAAATGTCGCCGAATACCAGTCCTGCAATAATCTAATAATGTGGTAAGTTGTCATGTCAGAGAGGTGAGACAATTTCACACTGATGATAATCATCCGATCCGCTAGATGATAAATGTGGCCGAATGCCCGTCCTGAAATAATCTAATAATGTGGTAAGTTGTCATGTCAGAGAGGTGAGACAATTTCACACTGATGATAATCATCCGATCCGCTAGATGATAAATGTGGCCGAATGCCCGTCCTGAAATAATCTAATAATGTGGTAAGTTGTCATGTCAGAGAGGTGAGACAATTTCACACTGATGATAATCATCCGATCCGCTAGATGATAAATGTGGCCGAATGCCCGTCCTGAAATAATCTAATAATGTGGTAAGTTGTCATGTCAGAGAGGTGAGACAATTTCACACTGATGATAATCATCCGATCCGCTAGATGATAAATGTGGCCGAATGCCCGTCCTGAAATAATCTAATAATGTGGTAAGTTGTCATGTCAGAGAGGTGAGACAATTTCACACTGATGATAATCATCCGATCCGCTAGATGATAAATGTGGCCGAATGCCCGTCCTGAAATAATCTAATAATGTGGTAAGTTGTCATGTCAGAGAGGTGAGACAATTTCACACTGATGATAATCATCCGATCCGCTAGATGATAAATGTGGCCGAATGCCCGTCCTGAAATAATCTAATAATGTGGTAAGTTGTCATNATTTATACCCTATTATCATTTATACCAGTGGTTCTTAACCTTTTGGTAACCACGGCCCCCTTAAAATCTCCAAATATAATACATAGTACCTAAATACCTTTCGCGGCCCCCCGGTTAAGAACTGACGCCGACGCACCTCGAAACGATTTGTCTTTGCTTCGATAAGGCAACCACATTTATTCCAGCAAAAACTTTGATAAGGCAACCACATTTATTCCAATAAAAATAAATAATATTTGTTTTGATTTGAGGTCTTTAAATAGATATAATAACTTATTTAAATTAATTTAATTAGTTTTTACTTTTTTCTTGTAAGTATACAATTAAGCCCGTTGCCATGAACCCAAAAAATAGTATAATTATAATTCATCTAATATTAAATATTTCGCTTATATACCAATTATGTGTTCCCTCTAATTGGAATGTAATTGGGGCAATGGATAGCACGTTTGCTTCATGATCCGGAAGTCAGTGGTTCGCATCTCGCCTGAGTGAAAGATTTTTTACAGATAAATCTTTCACCAGGATTAGTCTCGAAACTAAACTTCCGTTTCATTACTTCCGTCACACAAATTTCATTACAATTAATCTGTAAAAATGTTGGAATCTCGAATCGCAAACTTCGTTACACGATGTTCCCTTTATGAAAAAATTCATTCCACCGCCGCCAAAGAAGTTTTACTTAAAAAAAAAATAGATATTATATCTAAGTTTTTATACCTATTTGAAGACCACCAAATCAAAACATTTATTTTTATCGGAATAAATTTGGTCGCCTTAGTTTAACAATAACAAATCATTTCGAGGTGAGTCATCACCGTCATCTGGACACTACTCGGTCATTTAAACGATGATTCATTTTATTATAGTTGATGGTAATTTATACGATACGATATAAACTATACGACTCATTTTAGTCGAATGAAACTGCCATTAATACGGTCTATCTAGAGGATCTTCTACTGCGTTCCTTGTCTAAAAATTCACGTGGATACCGTGTCGTTTCGAACTAAAAGCATGAGAGTCGCTACTCACGCAATTCGAGCATCTAGATTAATCTAGTCCCAATTGAATAAAAAATTCAATAGGTTCGAAACCAAGGGATCCGATATTTTTTACTGGTCGTAAATATTTTGGGTTTGCGGTGACACCGTCACGAAGGATTTTAGTACGGCTATTTAAAACGTCTTGAGAGGTACTAAACTCCGAGCAGCGTACTGTCGACTGCTTACGTCGCAAGACCAGATCACTATTTGAGAGAATTATAATCTGCGCCTTGCAACTCAGGTTCCAACACCGCTTTTTATTATTTTTGAAAAAGTGGTAAATATTTAAAACGGCGAAGAAAAGTAAAATCTACAGTTATAATAATTAAGTGGCATTGTGAAGGTTATGAAGTTACGACACAAGTTCGCAGGTAGGATAATCATTGTGCTAGTACTGTTATCGGTTACGAAATGCCCGAAAAATACAAGGATGTTTGTTTTGACCGAGATAACAAACTTCAACTGAATTCAAACTCGACGAATAAAAAAATACACGATTTTATTAGATATTTTTAAAATTGTAATCATCGGTTTATTCGATTGTGATTTGCTTTAACGTCGTTGTTAAAAGTCAATTGTTTTTAGCCGTAGATCATATACTTCGACGGACTTTTAAGTAAAAATTAAAATTGAAAAACGCTTAAAAATGTAAAAGAATTAAACTTGTCGAAAGAGGAAAGTTTTAATTAAGCATTGACGGATCGACTAGGGCGTATGTAAGCTCGTTCGTACCTGACAACTTGAACTTGAACCTGTTATGACCGGAAGCCAAGACGTTAGTAATATTAGCTTATCACTATATAGACTCCCCATATAGCCTTCCACAGTCACAATACAAAATAAAAATAAACAGGTTTAAATTTAAATTAGTTTCGAGTTATTTGATAAACAATTAAATAAAGACTGGCATTTAATTTTCCACAGTCGCCGACTTGAATTTTTACATATTTGAAGTAAAATGTGCACAGAGCCGGCTTGTGGTTTTGCGAAAGAGATAAAACATGAAGATTATTTTAGTAGGGGAAAAAATCGCTGTAAAACGTATGTTACATATACGTATATTTAAAACAACGTACGAGTGATTTACTGAAGAAGGCTGTAAGTGTAGTAGGCGTAAGTTATTTGTCAGAAGTCTTGTGAGCGTTAAACAAAATAATATACGTGTGTGACAAGTGACGAGGGTCGTAATGAAACGTCAACCGGTCGAGCCATTCCACTGTTTTCAGAGTGGCGTACTGCCACCGGTTAATCTTCTAAAACGGCGTCTTCTATCGAATAAGATTCTTCCGTGCGAGAATCGTAATAACGGCTCGGACGGAATCAAGCGAGGGGACGGGAGACTAGGGGAAACGCGGCCTAACCCTTACCTTCCCCTAAACAGGCGAAAGCTTAAACCTTCTCTCTGCGTTATTTTAGGTTTACAAGCGAACCCCAACTCCCAAACCCCTCCTCTTTAAACTCGTAGGACATGGAGTCTTTGTCGGAGCTCCTGTTTGTCCGAAAGGGCCGACCTTGAAATAAAAAAGAACGGTCTAGAGCTCCGCTCGAGTCGAGAAAGAAGCGGTCTTATCGACGACGGTGGCGGCGAGGCGATCGACTTAAAAACGACCTCCGGGATAATACGGTGCATTGTGATATTTTAATCCGGGCGACGGAGCGAGGTCAAGGGTGAGAGGGTCCTGTCACGATCTTCGACTCTTTTACGGTTGTTTGACGTCGGACAGTGAGTAGTTGTTCGACGGAGACGGAAAACGGAACGTCTCGGGACTCGAGCTTAACTAGCTTTAATGGGGTGGAAAGCTTTAAGACGGCTTTTCATTACGGCTAAATGGACGTAATTACACAAAGCGTTTCTGTTTTATTAACTGGACGCAGATGAGACATGGCGACAGCGGATTAAATCGCTAGGTTTCAGCGCGGAGAAATAAACGACCGGTTCTTTTATACACGACATTTATAAACGACGACGATTGTAACTCGTAACTTTTCTCACGGAAGCCGGACGGAAAAAGTTTATCGTCTGTAAAGAACAAAATTAAACGTTAATATTCATAGTATACATACATACATGTATGCGTACTGCGTACAAAAACCTGCATATTATACGTAAAACGATTTCAAATGCACCGTAATAATGACATCCTTACAAAACGCGTAAGTTTTGTCGGACGTGTAAATGAATTTGTATGATAAAATGTTTTATCACTTGATGTTATCAGTGATTATCCAAGTCGGAGGTTCTACTAACTAACTGTTTTCACTTTTCTCTTGTCGTAATCTTGTGCCACTTGTTGACCGTCCTCTGACGAGCAGATAATCCACAATTACAATGATACCAGCATCAAATCAGATTTGAAATGTCGACGCCCTAGTATTTGATTAATCCGGTCCGTGTAGACGTTTTAGAAATAAATAAGAGCTATAATATTTCGGAGATAAACTTTCTCTAAAAAAACAAAAAAAAAAACAACAATAATATATATTATTTCAAGAGAAAGAAAGCTCAAAACGGAACTACAAAAAATGTAATTGCAGAATACAAAAGTAAATACATTAACACATTAATGTGATGCCATATTTAATATATTTATGTGATTGATATCTAATTATGTTTAGATTTCAATTACATTTAAATGAACACAAAATTATCGGTTAAAAGGTTGCGAACTTGTTGGGTGAAATAATTTGAAGAGATTCGGTACCGAATCGGCTGATAATGTACTCGAACAGAAAACCGATTCTTATCCCCTTAAATAATCATACCTCGAAAAGAACGGGGATAGAAGTTACTCGGTCGAATGCGAATGTTATTCTTAATGTTTAAACGGTTAAGCCTAGCTTTAGTCGGTATATTAAGGGACGTATTTAGTTTAAGCTGAGAATAGTTGGGATTAAGAATTTATAAAAGCTCCGAGAAACGATGTAGAGGAGCAGGCCACGGAGGATAGCATCTTGGCATCTTTAGAACCGGATCCGATAAACGCTTTGAATCTGGTATTTTACAAGTTATAAAGGCTAAACGACAGATTAAATCGTAGCGGCTACTTACCGAGAAAAAAACTAGAGTCTTGAAACAGATAATCCTTATGTGCAGTGCGGTCGTAACGACTCGAGAACCGAACCACTGTTACCGGTAAAAGATGCGAGCAGGCTCGCGTACGCGAAACCTTAACGGAACGGACTCGACGTGTCGAATAGACGGGACGCTCGGATCCGACTGGAGTCGGAGAGCGGGAGCGGAGAGTCACTCGACAGTACCCCGGGTAGGGGTCAGTCCTTCTCCCACCCCAGAGGAACCGGTCGGCTCGGCTACACCCCCACTCGACATCATCCCTGACCGACCACCGACCCCGCCGCGCCGACCGGCACCGGCTTCGTCTTCTTCGTTTTTTCCGATTTGAAACGCGAGTGCCGGAGCTACGAGCTACCTCGTCCGGACGGAATTAGAGGGCGGCGATACGCTCCGGGGCCGTTCTCCCACTGCGAAACGCCCGGGAAAACGGATCCGGCGGTCCGCTCGCTCTTTAAATTCGGGATTTTCGGAGGAGTCCTCGAAATTAAATCGCAACGGATTAAATACCGGAGTATAAGAATTTTAATTTAATCCGAGCTCAAACTGCACCGAGACGGACTCGATCTTCTGCAATTCTAACAAAACAAAACATTTTATAAAGCCCCTGGACTCAAGTCTCAACCTACTATCCCACTGCTAATAGAGTTTAGATAAATATCACAATTGCTTATCTTCTTCTTAAACCTTACTTTCTCAAGTCGATTAAACTTTAAACCTTGGAAAGCTACTACTTTTTCGTATTTGGAACTAAGATTCTAAGATACGTCATATTATGTATATTAGTAAATCGTTAAGCGACATTAAAACCATCTTGCGTTATTTATAATCTTAGTATCCTAAAAAGTAATGTGATAAACATGTCGTTAAGTTGATGTTTCAGTAACTGTTACCACCTATATTTATATTTCTTAATATAATTTATTGTAGCCGAGGGCTTGGAATAGGCCTCGTCTATGTAATGTATATAATAGTAAGTTTAATTAAATTAAACAAAAACTAATTATGTTTTGAGAAACAAGCAAACGTGCTTCACAGAGCATAGCCATAGCCTATAATTCAAAGTAAATATAACATTGGCGTAGTACGGCAAATACACAGAGCATAGCCATAGTCTATAATTCAAAGTAAATATAACATTGGCGTAGTACGGCAAATGCAAATACACAGAGCATAGCCATAGCCTATAATTCCAAGTAAATATAACATTGGCGTTGTACAGCAAATACACAGAGCATAGCCATAGCCTATAATTCAAAGTAAGTATAACATTGGCGTAGTACGAGTACGGCAAATAGTGTTGAACCTTGAGGGAGGAGGCTGTAGCTACTCACCACTCAACCTACCTACCTCACTCCTCCCACCACAAAAATCCTTTCCCAGTCATTTGGGTCATTTGGTCATTTGGAGTCATTTGGTCATTTGGTCATTTGGAGTCATTTGGGTCATTTTCAAATAAAATGTACCTTTTCAGTCCCAAGATTTTACAATTTTATTGTAACTAAAAAAATGCATATTAATGAAAAATAAAAAACCTTTAGTTTTATTGATCAGATGTCTGTCTATTATTGTGTTAATCAGGGTCATTTTATGGTTAATAAAGTGAACATTTCTTGCTTCAAAAAATGTTGATATTAAAAATCGTAATGAGCGTTACGTCCCACAGAAGTTTTGATAACATGTAATGTGATTTTTATTCATTTTTTTTCAAAAGGCATATTATACATCAACTTAAAGGTCTTGAAGTGTAGAAAATGAATACGCAACTATAAAAATTTTACACTCGATATTTTCAAGATGGCGGCCAATATGGCGGGTAGCTAAAAAAAGATTTTAGTCACCATGGCATGTTATACATCAATTTAAAGTTCTTGAAGTGTAGAAAATGAATTTATAATAATTAAAATTCCACACTGAATATTTTCAAGATGTCTGCCAATATGGTGAGTGACTAATAAAAGTTTTTAGTTACCTTGGCATGTTATACATCAATTAAAAGGTCTTGAAGTGTAGAAAAAGAATATGCAACTATTACACTTAATATTTAAACTAAATCGTACAGAAACCGGCGATTATCGCCTCACGTACTTACGTGAAGCGCGCCTTACTTGTTTTATTGTAATTTTTTTAACCAATAAAATATCCAAGTTTATACAAATGGGATAGGAAAAAATAAAACTTTAATACAAAACGAAACAAATATATTTATATGTATGTCCCAAGGGTTTAGTAATGAGTGTTACTGATAAGAGTTGGCAGAATTAGAGGGTGAGTATGAAAAAAAGGAGGGATTATGGTTTGTTTATCCCTGCGGATATAATACTCCCGAGTCAGGGCGCTTGGGTCTGACAGACCCGTTAACGTTTTCTTCATTTTTGGGTAATTTAAATACGGTGAAATAATGAAAACAAATGTTGCAAAGAGCATTTTATTAATTAAGGTAACATTAATAAGCATTTAAGACACAATTTTTTACTTCAAATATTTAAAAAAATTAAAATAGAACACAATCATTTTAGATGGCGGTGGTTTGGTCCAAGCTGTCTGGTCTCTTCCATATCTATGCAAAGAACCTTGGTCAAAGTAATCATCTTTGTCAGTTTCATTTTCTTCTTGGTCAGTGTCTGTCCACTCTGCTCTTTCTTCTCCCACGTCCACTCATATATCGGATTTAGAGTCGTCAAAATCAATTTCATTATTTTGTTGAAAAAGCAATTCACAAAGTCTCTGAACACTTTCTTTATTTTCCAAATCAAATATCATTATTTTCTTATCCATTTCTGCAAGAATATAATTATTTTAAAATAATTATCCTAAAAAACTATTGACACAACGTTTACATAGCATTTTATATGCATGATGAATTTGACAAACAACATTAAATTTTTTTAGGCTAAAACGAGAACCACAAGTGAGGCTCGCTCAGGGCCGGATTTGACAATTTGCCGCCCCTAGGCACTATTTTTACGCCCCTCCCCCTTTGAATAATTACCTACTTACTCTTCCTTCATGGACAGTCCCTGCGAAAAAGTTGCCAAAAAACTTGCTTTTTGCGTACTGTACCATATTTGGTCAAAGGTTGATTGTTTAGGTTACACAAAACACCAGCTAAGTAAGTTGCTATGTACTATGGTGCTAAAGATTTTTACCCTTGTCAAACCAAAATTTGAAAATGTATTAATATTATTTTGAAATGTATTATTATAATATTTCGCCTGTAATATGATTTGTATTGTTGGTTAGGTTGACGAAAATACAAACTGTTCGGTTATAGTTTTTAATTTTATTAATTTTACGGTAGGTAACATAATCAAATCTTTTGAAAAAAATGGTGGATATCTGGTTACATAGCTACTTGGCTTTAAATTGTTTTGTGACATCAGAACAAAAGATTGTTACAGAAAAGAATGTAATAGCTATTTATTTCACTAATAAAAATATCCATACGTGCTTAAATTGAAATAAACAAATTAACACATTGCGCACTTGTCAACATACTTAAATTTACTTTACATTGGTTTTCTTCTTGCATATATTGCTGAAAACTCGTCTATAATGTCGGTAACAGCTATCTTAGCGATAAGCCCCGCGGCCCCTGCAGTGCCGGATTTCCCACTAGGCACTATAGGCACGTGCCTAGGGGCGGCAGCACCAGGGGCCAGGGGGTGGCAGCGGCCGCAGGGCTTTTCGCTTAGATGGCTGTTGATTTCCTTAAAGACGAGTTTTCAGCAATAAAAACAAGAAGAAAACCAATGTATTAATATAATCAAAAATTAATATAATCAGTACACATTAAATTAGTTTAATTAAGAAATATAGTTTCTGAGGAAAGATTTTTTAAAGTTAAGAATGTAATGAGTGTTACCTGTAATGAGGGTTACAATACTGTTTACTCTACAATACAGCATATTCTAAAACTTAAAAATAAAATGATTGAGTTCAATGTTTTTACAAAAAATAAATTTGCCACATGTAAAAAAAAAAAATGTAAATACAAGTTTAATGTTTTAAGTTTGTGGTAAAATTCAATTATTTCTAGGTCCAATATATAAAATGTGTAATGAGTGTTACTTGAATAAAAAAAATCTTATGGGTAGCGGTGTCCAACTATTGTTTTAATAAAGAAAAATGATTGTTTCTTCTTCTTTATAATAAAAACTTTCATTACAATGCACTGAAAACGTATCCTTTACATTTTTGAAGCTTTGAGGAAACATTAAAAGATAATAAATGTAACACTCATCACTCATTACTTAAAAAAAAAAANTTTGTCGAAAAATGAAATTTTTTGGTCACTTCACGTATCGTCAAGTCGATCCTGGGACATACTGTATATATATATTTTAGATCTAAAAAATATTTCTGGTGGGATGGAAGAATATATTTACGTCATATACATATATACAATTTAGTAACGTTTCATAAAATCAGAAACAAAATCTAAAAAAAAAAACGGTTTTTATGATTGTAACACTCGATACGACAAAAATGTGATTTTTTTATGTATACATGTATGTAAATATGTAAATGAATTTGAAAAACTGACTGTTCTTAAACGAAAATGTCATCCTAAGTCTCTGACGTGTCAGAATTATCAATATTATCATGTCTAAATTGTAGCCAAATTGATTTCCCTAAAGGTACATTTTACTTTAAAATTACCCATTTAACAAATATATACTGAGGTTAGTAAGAGGGGGGAGGGGGACGAAAAACCAATAACGAAGAATAACGTTAAAAATGGCAGAGGCGTTTTCAGACTTGAGAGCTCTCACACATACACATGTTAGTTTTGAATATGGTATACATACATTGCTACCATATTAGTTATTGTTGTGCTAACACATTTAAACTAGTTTTACAATTAGTATTGTTTTTTGACAGCGCGGGAAAATAGAGAAGGAGCCAATGAGAGCGTTGGATTTTGAATTTTAGAAGGTCGGGCCAACTAGGCAAATAAAAATGTCTCTAGTGGAGGGGCGCCGACCTAAAGGATAACCGTTCTAAGAGACTTTATAACCTCCACTCCACCGCTTGAATTCACTTTTATATGTTATTCACTTTTTATGTTTTTAAATATAATTCTAATGCACTAAATATTATACTGGTTTTTGAATTTTGTTTGTAACTACCAGTCATTTCAATTTGTTAAGTTATTCTGACTAAGTAAGACTCAGACAGAAAATTAATAAACCCAGTAATCGTTATCGTTTTCCATGTTATATAACAATAATAAAGTTTATTGTTTATTTACCGAAAAATAGTAACTACTTCTTTCATACTATACTCAAATATTGATAGATTAAAATGTAAACTTCGTTCGACTGAATTAACAAAGGTTCTTAAACTTCCTTTCATTACAATTACATCTGTTATGTTAGGTAAATTAATTCTTCGTCTAAGTAGTTTTAAGCCTGCACTTTTCATAAAGTTTCATTACCGACATTAAATTTCTTGATTTTATAAAGGAAATTAACTATTGCATTAAATTTCAAAACATATTCGTAAATAAGAAGTGAAAATCTAAGTGGCAAAATCAGGTAAAAAGATCGCGATTTGTTGAACTAGTAAAACAACCTTCTTTTATTGACAAACAAATGATGCATTTCCCTCTCTCCCACAGGCCACCAGGCCTGTGGGAATTTTTTTCTTCCCTCACATAGGTTGGTCAATCTGAGTGTCAAAAAACAATACTAATTGTAAAACTAGTGTAGATGCAAAAAAAGTGTATATGTTACAGCCAAAGTAATAAATTGGTCATTATGAATAATGGCTAGATATTATATATAATGGCTAAAATGGCTAGACAAAGTGAATAATTATTCACTTTATCTAGCCATTATTCATAATAGATGGGAAAATATAGTTAAAGTAATAATTTCTTTTCTGGATCACTTTATCCAGATATTATGAAAAATGTTGAAGTTTAAGGTGTTTAAAGTGATATAATAGTGGGGGTTGTCACCCCGGGTGACAACCCCCACTAAGGAAGTCACAAATCTGTAATAGTCGAACAGAAGTTTAGTGTGGATCACATTCTGTGATTTAAACATTAAGTCTAGGTAGGGGGTACCTAGACTTAATGTTTAAATCACAGAATGTGATCCACACTAAACTTCTGTTTGACTATTACAGATTTGTGACTTCAGATCTTTAACAAATTTTGATTGATTTAGTTAATTTTGAGTAAGCTGCCACTATGGCAGACAATATAGAAGTTCGTTTTAGTGAAAATCTAAATATACTTATTGGGAATAAAGGACCAGTTGCTTACAAAAGTTCAGTATGAATTATTAATACTGAAAGTGAACCACGCCAAGAATAAGACTTGTAACATATTTATTTGGGATATACCCCTTGTTATAATTTAATTATTTGAAATTAATTTAGAAGTGGTATGAGTTTGATTTGTATTTGAATTATGGCGCCAATTCTAGTTTAAGTTTTGGAGGGAAACTGTGTAGGTTCTTTTATCTTATCATTGTCAAGTTTAAGTTTTCTTTTGTCTTTTCCTTTATTTTAGGTTTGTTTTAGTTTCTGAATTTTAGTTTTGGAAAGGTTTAATTTGAGTAGATTGTTTCTTTCTTTTCATAGTTAAGTTGGTAGGCCTGTAGGAAGATCAGGTCAGAGGTTGGAGGTCAGGTGATAAGGTCAAGAGTCAAGACCTCATGTTCTGAGTTTTTCAAGTTGAGTTAAGAGGTTCTGGTTTGAGTTTCATTTGGTGGTCTAGTGAACACTTTTAGTGGATTTCTTTAGATAGGACACTGTTAGTGGAATTAGTGAGATTTACTTTATCTCTGGATCTGTCTATGGCTCTAGCTAGGCTCCAGATCAAACCACCAACCACCTGTTTCAATGCCTGTGTGAGGATCGTGTGAGCTAAAAATATATATCAGTCTTTACTTTGAGACTGCTCACAAACTGTAAGGTTTGAAATTTATTATTTGCTACCAACTTCCTTCCTAATAACATAGTTCATGAGTTGGTGACCAGTTCTGGAGGCTCTTAACTGATCCACCATCTCTATGATCTACAACACCCTACAAGAACACCAGATTATTTCTTTTCTTCTTTTGGCATTCTTTTCTTTTATTATTTTCTTTCTTTGTAAATACCTTATATTACCTTTATGTTACCTTGCCCAGAAGTAGTTTTAGGTCGGTGGAAGACCACCGGTAGGATATTAATGTGATGGGATCCCAAGGTACCTTATGAGTGTATTTTCAGTTAATCAGGTTACTTTATTTATTACTGTTTTTATTTTCTTATAGTAATGACCT
Source organism: Gerris buenoi (assembly GCA_001010745.2). Lineage (NCBI taxonomy): Eukaryota > Metazoa > Arthropoda > Insecta > Hemiptera > Gerridae > Gerris > Gerris buenoi. Next base: position 369,858 of record KZ651352.1, read on the forward strand.
CCATGGTTACTTATTATTTAATTTTCATTTGAGTCAAGCAGTCCTTAAAGTAGTCTAGCATTTATATTTTATTTTAAACTCTGTCAAGTTAATGAACTTTTTAAGTTTCACTCTTTTCTTTTAATTTATTTCATTTTGTGACTGCTCTGACACTAGGTCAGTTTTTTAATTCTATTATTTTCTGGGCGAACAGACAAAAGAAATTCAGCTCTGTCCACTTACCTGAATAAAAATATTCTTATTGATTTAAATTTAATATTCACTGTTCATTCTATAATTTTTAGTAACGTACACCATCTGTCTTTCTTTCCTTCTTGTCAAAATTTACATATCAAAATTTTGTCTGGTGTCCTTCCTTTCCTGTTTCCTCCCCCTTTCCTTCTCCTTGTCCTCCTGGGTTTGGTTCTTTCCCCGTAACCATAAAGAACCTGGCGTCCACTACATTTATGAGAGTATTAAGACTTTACATCATATTCAGTCTGTCTGTAATAGCTGAAGGTAAAAGAAGCTGCAAGTATTTTCCACCTCACCCCCAAGCCGACTTGAGTTGGGCTCAAACATAGTTACAGACTGCTAAGAAATACCTGAATATGAAAGGACTAAAAAATAAATAATAAACATAACTGCTGAACTAGTTACACTTTATTTCAATTTCCGTGAAAATTGCCATAAAAAAAGAATTCACCAAAAAAAGGACTAGTTCTAGACCTATTTTCAATTGACAATATTTGATTTAATTGACATGCAATCACAGACCAACTTTCAAAATTCGTACAGCTGCGGCTGCGACCTTTATAAACCAAAACTTCAGAAGAAGTAGCATAATATCACTATGTTGAAATATTTACAATTTTACAGCATTTTATTACTTTTTCAAATTCCAACCGTTATTATACATAATAGCTAGGCAAAGTGATTAATTAAGCTTTATTAATCACTTTTACCAAATTCAAAAGTTATTAAACATAATGCTGGGCAATTATTCATAATAACCACATTAATTACTTTGGCTGTATCATATTCATTATTAATACTCGTATAATTAAGTTGATAAAATAAAGGTAGGTATAGGTATGGATTCTTTTGGAGTTGGGGGAGAGTATCTACAAGCAGTATTATCTATTTGATAAATATCCTATTTACAATATACGTATATATTTAATAAAAATAAGAAATAAGAGACAGTAATGGAGTGTTTAAAGCCAGACTTAACGCTGACACGTCTAGTTTGTAGCCCTGATAAGACTCAGATTGAAATTTAAACATAATTTTAGATTAGGGCAATTGGCGTAGCAGAGCAGAAAAACTACATTACTGTCATAACACTCGCGTATACCGGGTCAATCATCGAGCTCACAAATATTTTGCATGATCCTCTAGCGCATTGGTTCCCCAAGTGGGGGTCTTCACGCCCCCCAAGGGAGGCGTGAAGACAAGTCAAGGGGGGCGTGGGACCTCGAGATCGAGATAACTTTGCCGTTCATTCCCCCCCAGATAT
>KZ651352.1:393551-405963 GCA_001010745.2 Gerris buenoi
AAAAATATATATATATATATTGGCCTGAAAATTAAAAATAAATATATCTAAAACGTACGATTTGCAAATAAAAACCTTAATTCCTGGCGGCCGTATCCCACAGGAATTAATAATTTTGGATGTAGGAGCAGGCTGACAGAAACAAAATATTTGAACCCCCTTTCCTTTAATTAAAATATTGGATGCTTTTCTGATTCTTGGTCAATCATTCTGCAGCAGCAATTATAATACTGTTAATTATAAAAGTCCACACAGTTAACAACTGGTGCTGCTATAATTTAATTGTAAAGTTAAATTAAAGTCATCACAGTTTAGATAAGATATTAGAATGTTAGATTTCAGATATTAGATTTTACAGTTTATGTGTAATTCACATAGCTGTGAAATATATCATGCTCTGACATTACCTCACAAATTGAGTACAACATATCTGAAATAATCTGGTTATTGTGAAAAAGTAAGTGTTTAAATTAAACTCAGCTTTGTTAGTTTTTTTTAACCAGTAGGGATAAAAAATTATGATTTGGGATTAGTTTAGAGGGACAGAAATAAGTCTTTTCTTTCCTGAACCCGAAAAGTAGGGAGAAAAGTAAAAGTAGGAAGAAAAAGTAGGATTGCCAACTTAATTAATTTATAAATAGTAGAGAATGAATGACTAATGTAGTGAAGTTGTTGAAATCAGGTTGGCAACACTGCTTTTTCGACCTTATTTGTAATTTGTGTCTATCATTGTTTAAACCTGAATCAAAATAATCTTCTATTTGAGTTTATAGCAATTCTTATTTGTTTTTTAATACTGAATCTCTTATATCTAATATTAAAGTTGCTAACAATTATTGTTATTTATTAAAATAGATAAAGATGCGTTTTTTTTCTCTCTACTGGAGATAAAATATTGCGTGCTATAATTCCACTCGCGATAATTATCTACCTAGGCTGCACCTCGGGAGCTAATTAGCGTTATTCCCTCGGCTACACCTCGTGGATTAAAAAGTCTAATAACCTCGGCTTTTAGATCTAGAAATATACTTTTATTTCTAGATCTAAAGGGTTAGCCATTTTAGACTACATCTGGTTATCTCCCTCATGTCTTTGTCATGTCTCCTCTTTTCAGGTATCGCCTTATCTAACTATCTCTGATCACTTGCCTTGCACCATTTCCTTTTATACTAACTCAATTAAGAGCGATACAACTACCACATTATCTCACAGATATAAATGGAATCAACTCAGGTCTGATCTTTTTCAGCACTCCTTAAATAACTCCCCTTTACTATACTATCACTCTGATAATAATATTGATCTTAGTAATAATCTAATTAGTGCTGTTAAGGAAGCCGCAGTAATTTCAAACATGTATAAGAAACCAAAATTAGCTAATTCCTCACTGCATGAGGCACCATGGTTTACTGAAGAGTGCTATAAACTTAAGCAAGCTGTTAAAAAACAACTGAGAGTATGTCGTAAGTTGCTCTTCGCTGATGAGAAGGAGCTGAATTCATATTTAGAGTTACAACGTATGTATCGCCAACTTCTCAGAAAACTGGAAAATCAATTTAATAAAAACCTACTAGATTCTCTAGCTTCTATCAGCAACTCAAGTGACTTCTGGAAAGTTGTTAAATCCTATTCACCGAGACAAATTCCAAACAATCCAATTAATATATGCAAATGGTTTGAGTTTCTCTCTTCATTGTACCCCCCAAGATGCCTAGTAGCCCTGGATTTGTCTGATGTAGCTCCACCGCACCCAACTCTTGATGCTCAAATTAGTATGGAAGAACTCCTAGATGTTCTAAATAAGTGTAAAAACAACAAAACACCTGGACCTGATGGGATTTCTTATGAATTTTTTAAAAACCTTAGCCCTTCATGGTGTCATTATTTATTAAACCTCTATAATTCTGTTTTATCAGAAGGTACAGTTCCCTCTGACTGGGCTAATATAAGGATTTTCATGTTGCACAAAAAGGGTGACCATCACAATTGTCTTAATTATAGAGGTATTGCATTATTGAACTCTGTTGAAAAAATATTCTCTTCCATTCTCCTAAAAAGAATCTCTCACTGGGCCGAAGAAAACCATTTGATCCCAGAGGAACAAGCTGGCTTTAGAGTGGGTCGAGGGTGCCTTGACAATATTTTCATTCTCCATTCAGTTATAACTAGCCAATTAATTGAAGGTTCACCATATATCATTGGAATCTTTGTTGATTTTCTTAGAGCATTTGACTCAGTATCTCATAGGTTACTTTGGGAGAAGCTGCTTTCCCTTGGTCTTAGTGTTAAGTTAACCCGTGTACTTAAAAGCCTATATGATAATGCATGTCTATCAATAAAAGTAGACAACAAGGTTTCCAATAGTATTGAAGTTTCAGAAGGTCTGCTGCAGGGAGAACCCTTATCTGCTCTACTTTTTAGCCTATTTTTGGCAGACATAATTCGATTTTTTGAATCCAAAGGTATAAAGGGTTTACAACTATCTAGTACTGCTCACCTAATTCTTCTACTATATGCAGATGACCTTGTTTTCCTTGCCCAATCCTGGTCTAGCGCCCAAGACATGCTAAATATTTTACTCGAGTACTGCACTCTAAATGGTCTGAAAGTTAATGTTGAAAAAACCAAAGCAGTAGTATTCTCGAGGGCAACTAAACACAAAAAACTGCGACATCTGACATATAATAATAATATAGTTGAGTACACCAATAGCTTTGTTTATCTAGGTGTTCCTTTTACATCTTCTTGCAAATTTAGGCAGGCATCAAAGCACTTTATCTCAAAGAGCTCTCTTGCTGTAGCTAAGGTACGGTCAATACTGAGCAGAAGTAAATCTGATGCATGGGCTACAAAGGTTACTCTTTACAACTCAATTATTGTATCTACACTTTTGTATGCTGGAGAAATTTGGGCTCCCAGATATATTGATGACATTGAAGCAGTTCAGTGTAGATTTTTCAAGTTTTTGCTTCACTTGCCTCGTTGCACCCCACATTATATTCTTAGAGTGGAGCTTGGTATTGCAAGCTTAGCTTTAAACATATTTAAGGGCATGTCTGCGCTTTGGCGAAGAATTCTAAAAATGGATGAAAGTCGATTACCCCGCTTATGTCTGGAAAAGCTAATACGCCTAGATAATCAACATAAAAATATACCTAACCTCAACTGGGTTTCCCAATTCAGAAGCTTTTTACTAACCATAGGTTCTCCCGAATGTATTACCTCGGATTTCTCAGTGTTTAATGCTAACTATAATAATATCCTGAAGAAATATGCTAATCATTGGTTTAGTGTTGACATAAACAAAGTTCTGAATAGCTCTTTCGCACCAATTTATAGACACCTTACTGACTTCAATCCCAATGGAGAGAAACATCTGCATTTGAGATGCCCAATTCATAAAATAAGAGTCATCTGTCAACTAAGACTGCACTCAACAAAATTTACCCAACTCTATCTTGATGGTACCAAATATGTGTTTGACTCTGCTAAAGCATGCCTGTTGTGTAAAAGTGAATATGATGACTTGGAACATTTCCTATGCAAATGTCCTTTCCTAAAAGACCTGAGAGCCAGGTATCTTAGATTCTTCGATTTAAGTAGCATATGTCATCTTTTATTTAATCTTGATTTATTTAAGCTCAATCAAATTTTTTATTTCACAGTAAATGCGTTACCGATTAGATCTCTCTCTAAGTAGTATTTTATTTCCATTACTTATAACAACGCCTTATATATGTCCATTATTTTTACTTAGTTATTTTTTATTTTATTTATTTATTATTAGTATTATTTTATTTTTAAACTCATTTACCACTTCCTGAATCATTGTTTCACCAAGTAACATTATATTTTATAGTTTTGTATGTCAAGTAGGCGATCTACTGTAATTATATAACATAATTTATATGTCATGTATCAAACGCTTCCCCGATCTTTATATTGGCTATTGTTTATTTTAATTTTTGTTTTTGTAGAAGATTGTATTATTATCTTATGCAAATAAATTAATTATTATTATATAATAACCTCGGCTTCGCCTCAAGAACCAACTTATTTGCTTAGATGAGGGCGAGAAATCATTTTCATTTGAACTAGAATTTTAATACATGAAAGTGTATAAAAGAAGGTATATATACAGTTAGAGTAAAAGAGTTGACACTCATAAGTGTCAGGTCATGAAGGTGTGTGATAAGTGTGGGGTGTGATAAGGGGTATGATAAGTGTCAGGTCATGAAGGGGTAAAAAAAACTAGGATTAACTAAGTAAAACCACTACAAGAGTATAAGTATTGTTATAGGTAATAATAATTAAATATATATAATAAGACAGTAATAAAACAAATCCTGAAATAACTTTGTGCATATAAGATGTTTTTCTACACTGCAGTTAATTTGGCAGAATGAAGACCACACAAGTTCAATTTCTATACTTTTCAGTTTTTATACTTTCCTAAAGAGGAGGAAGGAAAAAAAATCCAACTTGTTGTTGAATTTATTCTGTATTATATAGAATAATCTCCATTGAATAACATACGTTAAGCAGCTTTATTTTAACAAAATAGACAGTACACAAATAATAAATACACAGATACATAATTCATGAAATTACATATTAACATTTTGAAATTTCAATATGAACTTAATTTTATAATACATTTAAAACGTTGTCATAATGGTCCTAGGCAGCTCGATTCAATTAAACAGTCTCCAAAATAAAAATAAATAATAGATATTAAAACATGCGGATAAATATATTTTATTTTATTTTTGACGAACTAACAGTTTGCCTAGCCTCGGATTTAATATAAATTTATATTTATCACAAAATAATAATAATAAATAACGTATTATTTATGTGGTTCACTAATACGTCTATTTAAATCTTCATGTATACAATGAAACTTATGCCTTTAAGGCTAAAATATTTAGACATTACGCTTCTAATTTTCGCATCATTTTGTTAAAGTTCATGTTAAATCGGCATGCATATTACCACATGTTTACAAAAATATGTTAACAATCTTTAACTTTTCCCCTATTATAATATTTTATGAGTTTATCACAAATCTTGCAGTAGTTATTAATAACAACGAGTGAAAGAAAAAAAAAACAATCAAACGACCAGGACTTGAAGACGGGACTTTGCCTGGTAGTGAGGACCGCTCTTTGTCAGTTAGGTAATAGTAAGATACCACGGTTTAATCGAACTTCAATTCTAGAACCCGGTGCTCATATTTGACATCATTACCTGCTAACTTCTCTCAAAATATTTACCTAAATAACCCATAAGTAAATGGTTTTTAGGTACTGATAATTTCCCAACTACTATAAATGCAATGTCCGTAAAAAAAAAGTGACCAAGTTCAGCCTCTAAAACAGTAAAAGATATAGGCTCAAATCCTTCCAGAGGAAGTGTATATTAATCACTTTTCATATTAAATCTTTAACAGGACTCAAATATATATATTATTTTTAATTTTCATATTTGTCAAACACTAGAGTGTATATAATCGATAAAAATATTTTATTTATATAAGCATTATATTAGTTAATTTTTTTTTGTAAAATCAGAGATGGTAACAGATCAATTTCATCACACATTCATTTTTTTAATTCTTCTGCCTGCAATTTGATATAATATAATATAATGTTTTTACATTTATTTAGTCACACATAAGACAAAATAAACCGTCTACAAAAAATACCTTTGAATATTTTGAATGTAAATGAATACATACATATATATATATATATATGTAATTGATTATTCAAATGTTTTTCCTCTTCTTGTCTATTTATCACAATGAGATAAAATCATTATTTTTGTCACTTAGTGAGAATTTAAATTTAAATTTCATTCTCAGCATTATTGTTTAGTTTCCCTCCTTGTATTCTTCCTTTTTTTCCTAAAATCCAACTTCAAGAATGTAAATTTTTCCCGAGACAACATTTAAAATTTTATGACCTATTACATTATATTCAGCAATAATTAAACAAAAGAGAGATAATAATATTTTAAAGAAAAACTAAAAATTTTATCGCATCAGGTATTAAGTGCGACCACAAGCAGACAATCTTATCTCATTTTCCGTTCCGTATGTAAATGTTTCGATATACGTTCCCTGTTGATGTAAAAAATGACATATTTTGCCACGCTAGATTTTTCTACATTTAAATTCTGTAAATGTATACTTGAATTTTTATTTTAAACCACATTTATAAAGATTTGTGCACACATACTTTTAAAAATGTGTGCAAATAAGAAATTAATACCACAATAAAAAAAAAATTACCGCATTTATTTTATCAAAAGAAGACATGAAAATAAATGTTTGAAAAGTAATTATTTTTATTCGGACATTTCTAATAAGGAGTTCACTGCAGCGTCTTTGTTGCCTCCGTTTGCCTCGAAAACCATTTTGACGATCGATTTGTCGATGTTGGGAAACATTTCTTCAATCTGGAAAATGTTACAACACATTATTTTATTTTCACTATAACATCCCACATGATTAAAAAAAAGGATTAGATAATGCTCACTTTTTTTGTTTATCGATGCTTAAAGTGTTATTAGATTCGGATTTTCTAAATTCCGATAGTTAAAATGATCTCGAGAATTCGGTTTCAGAAATGGACTTTTAGAATTAGAGCTCTATACGGGTGTAAAAATATAGTCTGGATGTCCCAAGTCTGAGGATCGACTTAAGAGGGCTACGAAAAAGGGAGGGAGATCCAATCTCTTTTTGTATCGGTAAGAGTTGCATAAGTGAGAGTGAGGAAGAAAACAGGAAAGACTGAAGATTAAAAATACAAATAAAAGTATAAAGAGTTTGAGGAGATTCAAAAATAAATGAGGGAATTTCAACAAAGTGAGCGTTTAAAAATCTCTTAACTATAATAATCACTTTATAATGATAACGATAGCATAAACTAGTAAAGACCTAACATGGTAGTCTTTGGGAGGTCGTATCTATCATCTGTGCTTATGAAACCGGTGGTTATAGATTTGATTGCCTACTTTTGCAAGGGACCCCACACCAGGTGTTTACTCGGCAAAGCCATATAAATGGGTAGCGACGTTAAGTCAAGCGGCATACATCCCGTTACAAATGCAATTATAAGGTTTATACAGGTGATGGAGCAACACACTGACCCTGAGTCATCCGTTACAAGTGGCCCTTTGGCAGTCTAAGCCCTTCAAAAGCTGTTGCACCGTGGATTAATGTTATTGATGCCATAAAACAGACTCAAAAAATGTAAGGCATTATTCGGAAGAGTTTTTAGGGAAAGTAGAGAAGAATACCACCGTGACATACTCATTAGCTGCCTTTACACTTGCGCACTTTCCTGCATAGAGATAGAGCAACAAATGCGAAAGAACGCCAGAGTAAAGACTGCACTGGAGTGAGGGATTACGCGTCCACAGAGATGCACGCTTCACCACGTCCTTAGTTAAAGGTGACAGCGAGCTTTACCACAGACCTCTTATTCTTTATATTCTACCAGTATAATACGGGGGCACGCTTTCCTGTGGGAAACCGCGTATCACTTATAAAGCTACCGAATCTTTCCCACACTATTACTCGCACAGTTTTACTCGTGCGCAATCCTTCACGATTCGGGCCTGCAGGAAAGAACGTATGTGTAAAGGCCGCTAAATAATTTGGGACTAGTGAATTTCAAAGCACAAATGTTCAATAAATTTCCAATTGTAATAAGAATATATATAGGGAGCTATTTAAATTAAAGGGTCAGCATTAAATATAGAGAATTTTTTCTATCCAGAAGAATTTTACCATATTGACTCTAGGGGAATGAATCTAGCACCGAGTGACCGACTTAATAATACTATAAAGAATCGCTAGAGACTGCTATTAGTATAAAAGAAATATCCCTGACTTACACAGTTCTATTAATCTCATGATGCCTATAACCGTCATCAGCACTAGTAACACTTTTTCCTTATGACAGCAGCGGAAGGGTTAAGAAAGGACTTACTGTACACGCAAATGCATATTCCCCATTCCAGTGATATTCTCCCCATCATTTAAATTTATTAAAATACAATTATCAGATAAGTTTGAGTTACCTGAGCAAGAACTTGAGCACTCAGAACGGGTTGTTGCCCAGGTGGTTGAGTGTAAACAGAGACGGGACCATATTGTGGCACACCAAACATATTTTGAGCAGTGGACGGCACCATCATAACAGGGGCTGAATTACCGTACATATAAGGATTCACACCACTCTGAAAATAAATAAATAAAATTCATATTAAATCAGATAATAATTATTAATTACATTATCTTATTTGTAAATGTGCGTATATTATGCATAAATTCTCAAAACTAGGTTAAAATTAATTTTGTTCACACAAAAATAAAATAAAAAGAGATTTTTTGCAATAAAAAGCTTTGTGAAATAAAAATACTCAAATGGACATGATAGTTAGCAATTGTTACATACATGTGGACTTGGCCTATGTATTTAGTAGTAAATGATTATCTAGTAAGTAACTAAAACCTTAAATTCTTGTCTATTATTTGTTTTATTCTATTAATGTTTTCACCTGAGTCACATTGCATTCATTTTAGTCAATTGAATGAGTCTGTGTTTCATAATTAAAAGCCAAATGTAAATAAAAATAACTCGTCTCACCTAATTATAAGATAAAATAAGAAATTAAAATTTGATTATTATTAATTGGTTATTGTAATCTTAAGCTTGAGTTTTTAATCCTAGAACTCATAGTTTCTACAAATATACTATAAAAACTGTAATTGAAGAAACGCCCCTTAAAGATTATCGATAAATTTAACTTAGTAACATTCTCACTAGCTTGTATTTATATTGCATTAGATAACACTTTATACTTACAGAATAACTCAAAACCAAATTAATCATTCCTTCTTTAGCGTTGCCTTGTTTTCCACTTAATGAATACCAATCTTCAACGGTGTTACCACCCATGACACTCTGAGGAATAGTTACGTGAGACCAAGCGATAAGTTCGTCCATGGTGAAAGAGCATTCGTCGTAGATTTCAACGTATATACTATTAACTCCTTTTGGCAAAAGACTAAAAAACAAAGAGACAAGTCGACAATAAAATTAATCGATATTGCAATAAAATACACACAATAAATGTTTATAACAACCGAATAAATATAAATTAGAAAATAACATAAATATAGGGAATAAAATTAAATATCCTTTAAACTTTAAACAGCTGAAAAAAATTGGTTTCAAAGAATCTTGAAATGCTGTAAGTTTTCAGTTTGTCTAGAATAGCTACGCAATCTCTTACAATAAGGTGTGCTTTTACTACATGTGCTGAATCGGGGATTAAAGGAATTGCATTGCATTTAAAATAGGGTTAACTAAAATATATTCTGTACATACATTTAATTTGGTTGTATGAATTTTATTTCTTAAGCTTAAAAACAAAATTTTAAGTAAAAATAGTCTTTGATCAAATGTTATACATGCAACCTAACCTTATAAACATAGAAACAAAAGGCTTATTCATAAAGCTCTAACATTTATTTTTAACAAAATAATTGGATGAAAAAAGCGAGTGCTAGGAAAAGAAGGGATTTAAAGAAAAAAGAAGGGGAGAAAGAACTGCTTGACCAACTAGAAGATCAAGATTATGTTGATAACATATGCCTCTTTACTCAAACTAGAGCTGATATGGAAGGAAAAATTGCCTGCCCTAGTTGAATGTGCAAAGATAGCTGGTCTAAACATGGCAAAGAACAAAGTCTATAGGGTTTGCGGCATAGAACAAACCTGACCTTGTGACAAGTAGTACAGCTATGGAAGAGGTTATGGCAGTCACATACCTAGGCGGCACTGTAACCTGCACTGTTTTGTTTTTTTCCAGGGGCTTTTACTCCCGAAAATGCAGACCATATAGGTGGGTCCATCGAACAAAAACTGGGATGGAAGACCAAATTATTCACAATTGTGTGAAGCGTGTTGGTCGGTAAACCATCACATCTTAATATTTTATCAAACCAAGAGTGTCGACTATGGTTTTCAAGGCTGAACCCTAGTAGTGCTGACTCTTACAAGCTGCTTTCCGTTTGTTTAAGCAATGCTGGGTAGTTAGTGAGTGGGGGGCCCAGTCCAGGAACCGAACCCTGAGCTGTGTGGTCAGAGGTGGTAGTCACCTATCCAACTACTGACCACACCCAATGCTGCTTAACCTGATTGATTGAAAGCCGACAGCTCTCATTAGAGCTACCCAGGCCCCTGCACTGGGTGTTCCAACAAAGAATCAAATAGCAGAATTAGCAAAGCTTCATCTTTCATCCAACTCTACACTGTCTGAAAGTTATAAAAAAAAGGTCACGAACAACAAAGCTAAGAATCATCCAGACTAATGTAAAGTCGGTACTGCTGTACGGATCTGAGACATGGAATATGTCTGTGGTGATTGGGAACAAGCTTTAGCTCTTTGTTAACAGCTATGTACGGATAATTGTGGGGGTATTTTGGCCTAAGACTATTTCCAACGAGGATCTCTAGAGAAGGATGGCTGAACAAAATGTTATAAGAGATCCAGGAATGAAAGTGGTGCTGAGTTGGCCACACGCTCAGGAAACCACAAGGAGCTACTGAAAGTAGCCTTTGAGTGGAACCCCCAAGAGATCGGAAGTCCAGAACAACCTAGATACAGAGGATAAGCAAGTAGTTAGCAAATGTAGGACACACCTGGAACTAGCTTTGGCCAGAAACAGAATTTGATGGCCTAGCTTTGTTGTGGCCTTATTTACTATCCCACATAACAAATGACATAAGAGGCAAATACATAATTCAAGTAAGTTTTCTACCCCAAAAGTATTTTGGAGATATCCTCTCCCTGGTTTGAGATTGACCTTGGGGGTGGGTGTTATTGCAAAAGAGCCTATCAAATTCTTTCAAGACCTAACTACTTAAGAGTTAAAAAAAGCCAATGTCTAATTTTGCACAAATGCTATCAGTGTTACCAAAAATTAGCCCTATATTGTAAAAACTTGTTATTGGTTGTCATGGTAATTGTCAGTGTCAGGGCTGTTATTGTTTATGTATTAAGTATTCTAAATAAATATAGCAGTTGTTTGTTCTTGAAGCAAGGAGTATCAAGGTGTCTGTGTGCATACAGGGGAAAGGCAGGAGAAATGCCTGACATTGATATGCCACAAAATTTTTAAAATGTACAAAATATTGTGAGANTCGATATATCGGAAATATCGATATATTCTTTCGATATCGCAACCCTAATTTGAATAATAGCTTTGTATATTTTTTTTATTCTAGTTCCTTCACTGAATAAAACTGGATGCTTCTTCAGACTATATTTAACTTTCTTGTGCACCAAGCCTGTTTTGCCTTTCCCTGTAGGTTTCTACCAACATATTTGTAATCCTGGAGGACATATTTGTAATCCTGTGCATAGGTAGTGCAAACTGTAATGTCCGGCCTAGTCTAAAAAGAGGAATGTTGTTCTCTTTGACTGTGGAGACTTGCAGAAATAACAGTTAATAGAATTCCTGGAACAAGAGCAGAATATTTCATATGAAAAAGGCCTTTACCTTTGACATAGACTCATGATCCCAAATAAATTACATTTACCTAAATAGGATATGCTGCATATGTTGCACATAGACGTAAGCCAACTTGAAATCTTTTGCTCGAATCCAGGCTTGGTGGCCAAAACTGGAATGCTGTTATTATTTCGATTGGAATAGAAGTAGAAAATCTACTGCACCGCTGTTTTCATGGACACCTCCAACTGAGGCATGGTCAAGATTACATATAAATTTTTGCTTTTGCTGGGAAGGAGCGGTTGATCATAATAGATTCCACAGCAAAAGGCTCGATGTAGTTCCAATGACAAGCACCACAGCAGACCAAACTATCAGTTCCAATGACAAGCACCACAGCAGACCAAACTATCAGATTGTTTATGTATTAAGTATTCTAAATAAATATAGCAGTTGTTTGTTCTTGAAGCAAGGAGTATCAAGGTGTCTGTGTGCATACAGGGGAAAGGCAGGAGAAATGCCTGACATTGATATGCCACAAAATTTTTAAAATGTACAAAATATTGTGAGAGGCATCATGAAGATTGGAAGGTTTGGTAAAAAGGAGCTAATGCAGGAACACCCTGAAGTATTTTCACAAAAGGAAGTACATACACTCGTACAGGTAGACTTAAGGTTTTGGATTCTCTAATGTTTGCATTTGAATTAGGGTTGGGACTTCGATATCGATATATCGAAAATATCGATATATCGGACCCAAAAATATCGATATTTCATATCGATATTGATCTTTCGATACATCGGCAATATCGATATTCGTAGAAAATATCGAATAGACCTGTTTTAGGTCTGTTAAAGCCCTCAAAAACATGAAAAAAC
>KZ651352.1:457878-473395 GCA_001010745.2 Gerris buenoi
CTTCTCTATTTTCCCACGCTGTAAAAAAAAAATACTAATTGTAAAACTAGTGTAGTTTGGAACTCATTAAATTGACAGTAATAACAGAATCGTCAGCTACAATTAATAAGAAAAACTAATCTACTTTTCAATCAGATTAATTCAGAAGTTTTAAATTCTTAAAAATTAAAATTTTATAAAAGAAATCGGTTTAAAATGAAATTTCCGTTTCAAAATTAAAATTTTGACTTTTAATTTGTCTCTAAAGGGAAATAGAACTGTTGATTTAGTTATTCCGAGTCGCTTTTCTAATGCAATTTTACGCCACTTATTTTTTATTTATTTGTTACACACAACCCCTTTTTGGGTAAAATTAAAACCTTCTAAATATTCTCATGTCAAAAGTCTCTGTGTTAGAACATAGAAAATTTTATAAGAATAAAAATGTTAATTGAAAACTGCATTTAATTTAAACAAAAAAGGAAAACCGAATAAAATAATTTTCTAACCTTTTTTAAAGTGATAAAAGTGAAATACTTGTTGTAGTTGAATTTTTGATTATATTTAGGTGATGGCTGTGAAGATATTTTGAATATCTACTGTAGGGAATTAAGTGAATTTAGTCTCTAAAATTAGATGCTTACTGATAGGGCCCCACCCGATGTTTCCTGTCTTCTAGCATCCCAGTTATTTACCCTCCCTACCCTTGCTTAAATCTCACCCTTACTAAAACTACCGGAAATTCTCCCATGTAATTCACACAATTTTTACCTCTTTTTTAAAAAATGAAATAGGGGTGCGTATTATACACGAGTGAAAAAAAATACCTCCTGATACATTAATGGCAGAAAATTAAAAAAAAAAAAAACAACAATGCTACCTACTTTCTACACTTTGTGTATACCTATAAGAATATACCAAAATAAAGGTTTCTTTTAACCAAAGAAATGGGGTCTTTCTGTTATCCCCCCCCCCCCATTCCTACCTGGCACATTTGCGTATACAGGGTTGCAACAATGCGCACAAGCATAAATTTTCCTGAAATTTCAGCCCTAAATTCAGCTTGCGTATTATATGCGAGTGTTTTAATATATGAGATTTTTAACACCTTTATGCTTCTTTAAACTGCTCTACTAGATTCGCCACGATTTGTGGTTAGCCGCGAGCCTAGATATAAAGAGCTTTAAGTATTAACTGAAAACTAGCTGTTCGACCGAAAATATTTATTTCAGATAAACATAGTTCTGAGTAAATCCAAATAAAACTTACAATAATTGTCGGCCCCTGGTTAAAGTAATTACTCTTTTTATCCTGCCAGTGTACTGATTTAGAGTTCAAAAACATCTTGATAAGAGAAAAGAGTTTAAAAATAACAACCTTAGAACGGTTAAATAGTATACACCAAATTAAATATAGACAAAATATGATTAATTTAATAAATACTCGATTAAGAACTTCACTTAAGTGACGTATGGTATTTTTGTAAGTAATAAATACTTGTATTATACTCTCTACAACTCGGGCCGAATGTCAGGGATAAGTCTAACACTCCAAGGATACGCCGACTTTGTTATTGCATCGGAAGAATGTCATTTCAATGAACTTTTTAAGTCCGGCAAATCTTCTAAAATTCAGCTCAACGGTAATTGCAAAATTGTTAAAAAGCGATTTTTTTTTTTTTTTTTTTTTTTTTTTTTTTTTTTTAACTAACCATAGGGTGCAGGCTGTTTCTGAATCAGGTCCAGATACCCAAAACAGGTTGGCGATATGTCAGCTTGAGGAAAGCAGGTTATGGCCGCAGGTCCTCGGAAATAGGCACAGTCGAAATGTAAACACAATCACATTGTAGTCATACGAAGCCACGGAGAGAGTTCATTAAAATTAAATGTGAAATTAATAAGTTAAGGAGTGCATATGGGAAACCACCACTTTTCGAGCAGTTAAAAAAATTATAGAGAAAAAGATTTCTTCCGTTACTTTAGAAGCGGAACCGATCTACTAACTGACTAAAAAACGTAAATTAAGAAACACTTTTCTGATAAGCATTCTTTATTCATTATTATTAATAATAAAAAAATAAATCACTATGAAGAAAAACAAACAAGAAGTGAAGATAAGGATTATTTGTAAATAACCAAGAAAAAGGTTTAAAGAAAACTACCGTATACTGTATCAAAAGAACTAAACAGTAGTTTGTAGTTACAGTACAGTTTGTGTGTACTGATAGCAGTGAGAATCTGAAACAAGAATGATCTAAAGATTTGGGTAAAGTCTCCGACTCGAAACCTTAACACTCGATAAAAGTAAGTTAATAAAACAGTTTTTAAATGTAAGATTTTTTGGCTCCATCAATTGAAGGGGTCAGTGCTAAAGTGGACCGAGTCCATATTTATTCATTTTTTTTAATGAGATAGAGATGTATTCTGAAAGCTTATACTGTATATTTTAATAGGGTTAGAGTGTTATAATTGTTTGTACAATGGGAAACCCACAGAATGCAGTAGTTTCAACGAGCACTGAAGAATTTCTATTTGAATTGGCTCTGAAGTTTCAGAGCAAATCTAAACCGAGTCACAGTAGCTTCCATTTGAAATGTCATAAATTGGATTTTTTTTTTTAAGGTAGCGACCTAAAATCTGTAAAATATATTTATTAATGAACTAAATAGAATAATCGAAATAATTAAACATAATAACGCAATAGTAATTAGCAACGAGTAAATTCACAAAAGTGTTTGTAACTCAAAATCAAGTTTGACGGACTCGGTCCACTTTAATACCGAACCCCCCAATCGTACCCACCCAGTTTAAACATACACAACGTGTAAGGTTCCATCTCTTTTTCTTCTATCAGGGCTTTCATAATTATTAATTAATTCGAGGCTTAAGTGTTATATTTTAATTAGAATAACTTTGTATTTTGTATCTAATCCACTCCACCTTGTTCAATCCTTCTCTGGGCATTTGTTCGTAGTTAAGCTTCACGTAGAGACAAGTTCATAGTCCCGATACGTGTGATTTACAAAGCACCTAGAAATACACTTCTACGATTCTCGGGCTAACTTATAGAGGAAGGAAAATCACGGAGGTTAGAGGATCGTGTTAATCTGATAAAGACCAAGTCCGTACCGATTATCGGCTACTGCAGTGTTTTTTATTTATTTTTATTTTTTCCGATAAACTGAGATTTCTCCGAGTGTTACTAAGCACATGTCTTCTCTACAAAATCTCAGTGCAAACAACAAATGTTTCTCAAACCAAATTTAATATTAATGTATTAATAATTGTATGAGATATTTAGTGAGACACGGTTTAAAGAAAAGATATTGGCCAAACCTCCCAGTACCTACACAAGCGTCTATACCAGCATGAATACAGCCTCAAACCCAACTGCCCCAACCCCACTGCCCTTACTCAACACTTCTACTCCACTAAACACAAATTTGATTTCTCGAATCCCATAGTCCTTGCCCAAGAACCAAATTTTTATAAAAGAAATGTCCTGGAAATGTATTATATATATAAAACTAATAACACTGTAAATTTTAGAACTGACACCAATAACCTTAGCATCTGCTATCATAACATAATATCAAATTTTTAATTTCTTATTTATCTCTGTTATTATGAAAAGACCAGACAAGATTTTTAACAGACAGTGTCAATTTATAAAACAGGTTTGTTTATAAATTAATAAGATAAAAAAATTGTAAATTCAAAGCCATATACCCTGATGATGTAAATATATTTTACGGCACTAGTAGGTAAAAACATCTTTTCTTTAAACCGTGTCTCACTAAATATCTCATATAATTATACTTTAACGGTTGCTAACTTAAATTTAATTGTATTAATAATTAAAATTCCCCGAACTTAAAATTAATAACAAAACACAAATAATAATAATATTTAATTTAAGTAAAATACATCTGAATCACCACAGCTAAGGCTGATTTGAATGTGAATATCGTGTAAAATTTACAATTTATTTGTTCAATTAACTTTGTGAGAAAAAAAAAATACATTCGATAAACGGTATTATTATTACATCTCATATTATTATGACAAAAGTTGTTTCATTGTTACGGACCGGACTATGCCCTACATTTGTTGTTTTGCCCTACATAGTAACCGTTTGTTATTTTGATTCGGCCTGGGGTTGTGTTTTTGTCGAGATTTTTTTGCTTTGTACGTATACTCGAGGGGTAGGTTAGGTGTACATTTGATAGGGTAACGGATCTTTCTATTAACCAATCTATTTTCATAAAACCCCTTCTGTTAAATGATTGAAGTGAATGCCTGAATAAAGTTAAATTGCTACGGCAATTTAGCAGCTTTACAGTACGACTATTCAGTTAGCGAATTATCGTTGCAGTTTACATAGCGATACATCAAGGTCGACTGTTTATACTTAACATTACGATGACGGATATAATTTAATATATTACCCATGTAATAATGACTTTACTTGAGCATAAACAGTTGTTAAATGTAATCGCTGCAGTTCTTGCATATAATCTATTCCGTCTACAACAATAACTTCAATATTTCCCCTGTTAGTTAGTAGAAGGAAATAATTGTAAAAACTATATTGCAAAGACATAAGTGAAGTGAGGTAGAAATAATAGTAATTGGTTAATGGAGAATATATTTTATTTTTGTTGAAATCGTGTTCAAAATGGTGACAATCGTATCCTGTAAAAAAATCTCATGACTTCAAAGTTCGGTTAAATCGAAACAATTTTCGAGGGAAAACCTGTGGGGAATATGTTTCGTCCGATGGATTTTTAATATTACTTTATTTATTTTTTTTTTTTATATATCGGTTTTTCTTGTATAAGTTAATGACCGCTAAATGCATCTCATCATTATTAATTTGAGACTAATTTGTCTTTTTTAGTAAGCTGTATATTTAGAGTTTCGGATTAAAATCTTCAATTTATCAAGCTTAACCGAAGAAATTGTCGATTAAAAATTGATTAAATAGAGGGTTTGGAGGGGGGATGTTAAATGAGCTGTGATTGGTCAGTGTGAAGGAATATTGTGTGGGTGGTGTATCTACATGCTGCTGCATCCAGTATATTAACCACCCTAGTCTCTGTCTACTGCTTTAGGCCGACCTTGTCTTTATGAATTCGTACTACTTGTATTTATTTTACCTACTTTTCTTTGTGACTAATGAATTTTTTTGTAGTTACCTCTTTGTTTTTTGTTACGTTTATTGGATCGTCTTGTTTATTTATATCGTATACTCTCTTTTTTATCATTTCGACCGTTATATCATTTGAAGTTTTATTGACGGACGACGATATCGCCTCCGGTATATTTGTAACCGGAATACGGTATTCCACCGATGTCTAGTTACCCACTCTTTTTTTACAAGTTGATAAATTTAGCTAAATATATGTTTCTCGTAAATGTAAATATCTGTAGTACGAACGGTACCCTTATAAGGAACCGGATAGTAGCCCTACGAGGCGGTGTACAACTGCTATCTGGGTACGTATTGCAATCCACCTGTATTACTCGTTTACATTACAGTCATGTACATTTAGTTGCCAGCAGAATTTTAAAGGTTTATCCGTCTTAATCAGAAGAAACTCGTTCTTTCTTCTCTTTAATATGAATCTAATTCAAATACAAGATTCTATTTTTATATTTATTATTTTGAAACATTTGCCGAACGCTTAAAATTATAATTATTTATATGTGATTAGAGATAAGGAATATCATTTACAGTATTCTCGTTATACAAGTGCCTTTAGTATTTAACAGCATGTTATTATTTAACTTGTCGTGTCGAATCCGTGTTTCACGGTTATTTATTTATTTTCACAGAGGGAGTTACACTCCCGAAGGGAATATCACCAAGACGGAGCAGCAGGACGACGGATACGAGACGTCGAGCGGAGGCGAGTTGGACATGAGGGGAAGCCACATGAGCGCTTTGCTGGGGCCCGGGCGTATGAACTGCAACGCCTTCGGGGGGCCTCTAGTCGCTATGATTCCCAAGTACGAGCCTTCTCCTCCTCCCACGGCGCACGACCCGTATTCCTTCGTAGAGGAAGAACAGCAGCACCACCTCCATCACCACCATCACCACCACCATCACCAGCATCACCAACACCAGCAGCACCTGATGCCGCCCGTCCAGTGCGCTCCTAATCTCCCCGTTCACGTCCCCAAGAAGAGAGGCAGGAAAAAAAAGATAAAGATCGAAGACTTGTCTCTTCAGCTTCCTTCTCAAGGGTATAAAATCGACTTTAAATTATACTCTTGACAAATGATCGGTTGTTTCGACTGAGATTTTTCGGTAGCCCTTCACTCGACTAGAGAGGTCAATATATAGTTACACGACAATATCGTCACCGCAATTTTATTAATATAACAAACGGGTTTCGACATTTTATATCGTCTCCAAGAGAACCTTGTAAACCTGTGCTGACACTAGTGTTGTCTATTAATCTCTCTAGTCAAAATTATATTATTATCAATAGATTTATAATTTAAAAATAATAATAATAATAATAATAAGTAGTACGAATACTACCAAAAATTTAAACATTTGAATTTCTAATCGATTGTACTAGGTAAAGGTACTAATCGAGTACTTTATAATTATAAGCGTTGATTCTCGGTCTAGTTTACATATTGCCATGAATATCGGCATGCTATGCTTGTAGAAAATACGAAAAGCTTTGATTCGGGACTCGGTATCGGTAACAGCAGAGATAAATCATTCTCCCGCATAGCTCAGTCGGTAAGAGCGCCTGTAACGGATATATAGGAGGCCCGTGGTTCAAGTCCTGGTGCCGGAGTCTATTTTTCTCCGTATGTCCCCCGTAGTCAATAATAATTATAATTTGATTTAAATTAAAATTTAATCTTACCGTAGTACGAATACTACCGAAAACTTAAAAATTTGAAATAATAATAAGTCGGTGAGTGATATCTCCTAATTTTTATTAGTGCGACCTTACTAGACCCGTTTCAATTTGGACAAAGTCGTTTAACTTAAATAACATTTTTTAGACTTGGATATCAAGGATCGATGGACTGCATGCCTAACTCGATGAGAGCTCCGACTCCGAAAGTAAAGGAAAGGAAGAAGCACGATCGTTTCAACGGAATGTCCGAGGACGAAGTTTCAAAGAGAACCTTACCTGATCATCTCACCCAGAACTTAGATATTGTCATCGTAAGTAAATCAGTTGTTTAGATTATCTTGCTCTTTTAGATTTACTTTAAATTCCTTTCATATAATTAAATTTTCTTTTTCAAATGTAATCGATATATTTTATGTTTTTTGTTGCCAGATTGGAATAAATCCTGGTCTGTTTGCCGCTTATAAGGGCCATCATTATGCTGGACCAGGAAATCATTTCTGTAAGTCTAATATCACTGATGATTCTTAATTATTAGTTTACATATACTAAATAAATCGTTTTCTCAAGTTTTATGTCACAGATGATTCTTAATTATTATTTTACTCTATACTAATTCTGTGTAACCAAATAGTAAAATGTCTTTGATTTGAATTCTCATAACTGTTATAATTTATCCTCACTAATTATGCAATATTTTATAAATTTAATCGAGAAAACTACAAACAAATTATAAAAATTTTCTTTCGGTCGACTTTGTACACTGACTGATATTCTCTTGTAAAATTTTCAGTGACAGAAAGTGCACTGCATTTTAGCATAGCGTATAATAATCGCTTCCGAGCTTACCGAAGGTAACAGAAGCATCGTGGTTTTTTTTTTTTTTTTAGAATAAACGAATTTTCCAATTTTAAAAATTCCTTGACAGAAATCCGTTTCAGACATCGGAACATTTTTGGTCTCGTGTCTGTCTGTCGGTCTGTGTGTCTGCGAATCCTTGACGTGTGACGATAACTTGAGTAAATGTCGACTGATTTTGATGAAATTTGGTAGACATGTCGTTTTACCGATGCCCAAGACAAGTTTGTTGGAAATTGTTATCCGTCCGAGCGTTCTCGCGCAGTGCTCACGTAAACGTGAACTTCGAATTAAAAAATTGGAATTTTAGGTCGTGAAAAAAATCGAACTTCATCTACTCGATGGGACAAACATTTTTTCAATGACAATTTTTTAGTAAAACAAACAGCGACACCGCTATGAAGTGTTAAAGATCGCTAAAACTATTAATAGTTGTTACACGATAAACAATACAACAATAACTTAACATAGCATTAATGTTAATATAACTATAAAGTTCATGATAGGATGCGAGGAAGCTATATGCCACACTAGCAGTTTACTTGTATTTTTTGCTGTTATAACTTTATGTAATTTGTTTTATTAAACATGAGGTATAGGTTCATATGCATTAAAAAAAAAAAATTCTAGCACACGTGTGTGATATAATTTATGTCTAAGTATATATTTTAAACTATGTTAATTTATTTGTTTTTAGGGAAGTGCTTGTATCTGTCAGGTTTAACTCCAGAACCCATGACAGCTGATGATGATTATAAACTATTAAAAGTTGGTATAGGGTTTACTAACATGGTCGAGCGAGCTACTAAGGGAAGTGCTGATTTAACCAGAAAGGAGATCAAAGAAGGTGCGTCGCACAATTCTATAAAATAGTACATTACGCGTCGAGTGCGCAAAGGAGCATTTTGCATGCGAGTGTGGAGTTTACACCCGAGCGATAGCGAGGGTAGTAAACTCCACACTCGCAATGCAAAACGCCGTTTTCGCACAAGTTGTGTACCGTACTTTATCAACGATTGTTAGATTTTAATAATAAATACAGAAAAAAATAATAAACTTCCTGTATGTAAGTTCGTATTTCTCTTTTGATAAAGATAATATTAATTCATTAGTTGTATTTTGTGCGGAATTAATTATTTCAGGAGGCATATTGTTCTCCTCATATTCGTCATAATCACTTAAATTAGGTATTGATTTTCACAAAAAAATCTATATAAACAGTTACTTTTATTAAACAAACGTCAAATTAGTTTTGTTAAATGTAAACAAACTCGCTAATCGTGTATAAAGTTGAAGAATTCTTCTTCTTTACCGCCCTAGGGCGGAAAAAATAGAGGAATTCTTCAGAATTATGAGACGCGCATGCGCAATGAATACAAGTATGTAAAGAATCACTTTCTACGCATCTAAACAGGGATACAATGTTTATATTTCGTAACAATCGTAGATTTTACATTATTCAATTTTTTAAATGTGACTTAATTCAATCGCTTTTGATAGTTCTAATAACCTATTTAAATCTTATAGGTAGCCAAATCTTGCTTGAAAAGCTAAGAAAATTTAGACCTAAAATTGCCGTTTTCAACGGCAAACTTATATTCGAAGTATTCTCTGGGAAAAAGGACTTCAGCTTTGGAAGACAGCCAGAACTTGTCGATGGAACTAATACTGTGAGTAATTTTGTATATTGTACGTTGTATTAGTTGAATTTTGTGTATCGTACGTTGTATTAGTTGAATTTTGTGTATCGTACGTTGTATTAGTTGAATTTTGTGTATCGTACGTTGTATTAGTTGAATTAGTTGAAATAGGGTCTTAATTATTTATTATCATATCGCTCTACTTTAACTATTTTGAACCATCTTCATTTAAAAGACACTATAATTCGTGTATCGAGTATTACCGTGAATTACTTAGTTTTAATTTTATTTATTCCAATAAACCCTCTTAGTCGTATATAAATTGATGTTTCCAATATTTTTCTCGATGCTTATCTATCAATCAAATTAAAATTATTATCTTGGAAACAGTATGAGCTAGAGACTTAGGAGAAGTTGTTTTACTTTTGGAGGACACAAATGCATTTAAAAGGCGTTTGCTTCATGGTCTTACTACGATAACTTAAACAGACTTCTAAATGACTGCCATCTTGAAACGGTTCTGTTTAAAGAATGAAACGGAGCTGATAACGCTAGTTAATGGACCCATGTGATTTTTTAAATTGACTACAGACTCTTTTTGTGTACTGAAATCCCACACTTGCCTTGTTTATTTGTATATTTATATATGATACGATTGTAGATATTAATTTTTATGAAAAGGTTCAAATTATGTGTCGGTAACATTCTCGTAGCAATTATTGTTAATTGTATTAAATTTTTCTCTTTTTTATACTTATGGATCCAAACAGGTATAATTATATTGTATACTAGCCTTCACCCCGCGGGGTTCATGCTAGGTATTATGCACTTTCCAATATGGCATACGGCTGCTGCACCAGTAAATATTTAATAACTTCGGTTCTACTCAATATTTTACGATTAAACCAAGCCTACAAATTGCACAACATGTTTGCGCTCTCCTCTGAAAAAAAATTAATTAATTTCATTTAGCCAGTTTTGCGCCTATAAAGTCTGACTGAGGTGACAGACACACATACACGAAAAAAGTTAAGGCCGGATTCGGTTTTCGGGATGTATAGAAAGTATCAAAAAAATTTTCAATTGTGATCGACGTACAGACAAAACTCTAATTTTATATACAGGGTGTCCCAGCTAATATGGAACAGCGAAATATCTCCGGAACCATGATAGATAGAAAGATGCAGTTTTCAGGGTTCGATAAAGGCTAAAAGGCGCTTCTAGAACATATGCTGAACATTTTCTGTGTGCAGCGAAAGCGTGTGCAGCAAACAAAATAAACAAAAAGTGAATAGGAAGCCATATTTTTAGGACTGGATTTGGATTCTATGGCTAAAAATAAGACTTTTTTTACTCTTGGAAATTTTTCGCTCCGATCGTTAGTTTGCCGTCTAGAGAGCCCTAAACTTGATAAAATTTAAACTTTAAGTCCATTTTACAGCTAAACTAATGGATTTAGGGAAAAAAAATCAAAAGACAAAAAATGATTATTTTTAGCCATAGAATGTAAATCCATTCTTAACAAGATGCATTATTGATATTTTTTCACATTTTGAGCCCTGCTGAACACCTTTTTTAGGCAAAAAAAAAGTTACGCATAAGGTATGAATTTTTGAGTGATTTAGGATTCTATGGCTAAAAATAATCATTTTTTGTCTCTTGATTTTTTTTCCTAAATCCATTAGTTTAGCTGTAAAATGGACTTGAAATTTAAATTTTATCAAGTTTAGGGCTCTCTAGACGGCAAACTAACGATCGGAGCGAAAAATTTCCAAGAGTAAAAAAGTCTTATTTTTAGCCATAGAATCCAAATCCAGTCCTAAAAATATGGCTGACCATTTTTGTTCTGGTCAAACATAAGCCTAGATCCAGGGGTGTACTGGTGCTTCAGTGGATGAAAAATTAATTGATGTCCAAAGATGTCATGTTCCAAAGACTAAGGAACTTCTAGTATAATTTTTATGTTTTACTTGTTAATTCAATAAAATTTTGTTGTGTTTAAGTGGCATACAAAATAAATTTAAGATATAGATTTATTCATTTCTCGTCTTGGGATTTTTATTGGTACTACTGTACTAAAACCAATGTGGCATACTTGTACAATTGTAGAGGGATTAAATTGTGCTACAATTCATGTACAGCATGATAAACTTATTAAGTTAAGTCTTAGTACATTTCGTTGTATAGGTCATTTCATAATCCCTTAACTAACTTTATTAGTGACATTATAATAATTAAAAATGTTGTCAGCCGATCTAAATTCAACAAAACAAAGATAAAAGAAGGAATCGGTAGGGTATGTGAATAGCTAATAGAATCATAACAAAATAACTTGCTTTGAGTCATTTAAGCAAATTGTACTTTTGTCATGAAACATTTTCCAGCAGTTTTACAAAATTCAACTACGAGAAAGTTATACTAAAGTATCGAGTTATGAAATGGAATTTTTCCCCTAAAGTAGACTTAGTTTTGTTGGCCCTACGGTAAATTTTACCTCCAAACTGCATAAAAATGTGTTTTTAGAGGTCGTATTTCACCCGGGTTCCGGGAATCAAAAAATTGTGAGTGCGTCTCTACCTACATCCGTCCCCCTACTATATTTAAAAATTACAATTTTACCAAAAAAACAATAAAATGAAATGCCGATTGCCAGTAGGTAACGAAATCGGTTGCTAATGATAATTATAGTTCTATAGTTAATATGTCTAGAAAATAAATTTCTTTAAACTGATTTTTTACTTTATTTTTATTTCTAGTACATGTGGGTCATGCCGTCATCAAGTGCTAGATGTGCCCAATTACCCAGAGCTGCTGATAAGGTTCCTTTTTACGCTGCTTTGAAAAAATTCAGAGACTATTTGAACGGGAAGGTTCCTGAAATCGACGATAAAGAGCTCACGTTTTCTCATACTAAACTGAAGAATTTTTGTGAACCCGAATTAAAAGACGATCTGAAAGATTCGTCCAAGTATAATAGGTTAAATAGTGAATTGACTGATTTGAGTCAAACTCCCAAGAAAGACGACGAACCCCTACAACCTAAGAAGAAGAGAGGTCGTCCCAAGAAGATAAAAATCGAAGGGGAAGTTAAGCACGAAGAACCCAAGCCTAAAATAATCGACGATAAAACTGGAATACCGAAAAAGAAAAGAGGTAGACCTAAGAAAGTAAAAATCGATAATAACGAAGTTATGCCACAAACCGATTGTCACAGTGATCCGTCTAACCATTGTTTTTCTCCGCCCATTCAGTCTCCTATGATGCAGGGCTATTCCTTGTACCAGCAGCCGCAGTTCAATCAGAATTCTACTTCTCCGCTCCCTACCAGCTATCATCAATCTCCTATTCCATCCCAAACTTACAACCAGTCTCCTCAACAGCATTCTTTTACACACTCGGATTTATCTTCGGAAATAAGTGCCGCTATCTCGTCTGAAAATAACCCTGAATCTCCGGCTATAGGGCCTCCTGATTTCGATCCTCCTGCCAATTTGAACGAAGAAGTAAGTAAAAGTCCACAGCAGAAGGACGACGATTGTCATTTTTCAAGCCCTCAGTCCAAAAAGAGTTTTCAAAACTACGACGACTTCTCTACCGATTCGGATTCCGTAAGGTACCCTCCCAAGCAAGTAAACCAAGATGTTTCCTCTAAAAGTCTTTCAGGTCTTGAATCTCTGGTAGACCAAATACCGAATATCACGGAAGGCGAAGCACGGCATAACGTCAATCCGGATTCTCAGCATATGAGTAACCAATACTCGGAAGATTCATCTTACATATCGGAATATCCGAGACCTTCCCCATACAGCCCCCAGTACAACGCTGCGACTAGCAATCCGTCTTACATGCAGCACAGCAATTTCTCTGTGACGTCGTTAGCCAACAGCTCTGCAAGCGATTCGTCGTTCTCCGTCACGTCTCTTGCCGGTAACTACACTCCCTCCAGTTATCCCAATATAATGTCGTCCCCGATGACTAGCAGTATGGTCGATTCGAGTAATACTCTCTTTTCTAACTCGCTCGACAGGACGTGCAGAGTCGACTCCACTAACATGCCCTCTAATTCGAGTATCCCCTATCCCTACCCTCAGTATTCCAACCCTTACAGCAATAGCGGTTCAGGCTTTTATCCCCCTTCCCATAATATTCACATGCCTAGTCCTAATTTTCCGTACCCTTCCCCTTATTCGAATTCTTCTTATCCCCAGCCTCCGAGTTATCTCCCTAATCACGTGTTTGATAGGATTAAACACGATCGTATGGATATCGGTTTCGGAGGATTCTGATAAACTTAGTATGAATCTGTTCATTTTTATTCTGGCAGTTATATAATGTTAATACTCTATCGCATTTTCCATGAAAAGGTCAGTCTTGTTTGTGGAAGTTGCTTTCAGTTAGCCATGCAAGGATTTAATATTGTTACACTAATTGTTATTGTAGATAGTTAAATGTTGAGTTCAGAAATATATTTTAGTCCGTAAGTTACCTTTTTATAATTTTTATAGTATGAATTTATCTAAAAATATAAATATATGGCATAGGAAAAATTCTTTAATGTTATTTTCCATTATTAGAATTAATTGTTAGATTATCAATATGTGACTTGATCTTCCTATTTACCTTGCATGGCATTGGTGAGTTTATTCTCATCATTTTTGGCTGTGTTTATTTCTCTAATAATTAACTAGTATTTGTGTCAATCTTTTGATTGGGATGTAACAATTGTCCATGTGTGTATAATTTACTATACTTGTTGAACATGTAAACTTTTATGATTAAATAAAGTCGTATGATTGCAAATATGAATATTTGCCTACCGTTCTTACTTATTTCATTTAATAATAATAATACTTTAGTTGACGAATCTTATATAACTGTTAGAATGATAAATGTTAGGTTTAAACAATTTGTTCAGAAAGACTGCGCCATTAGTTTTATTCAGTTGTACTATATTAATATTTTTTTATTTAATGTATGTACCTATTCATGAATCATTTCGGTAATTTGATATTCTGATATCTTTTAAGTGTTGTTATTATCGTTATTATTATTATTATTACTATTTTAATTTATTATTTAAATTTTTGTTTTTTAACCTTCTGAAAGATCAAGGTTATATTTATATTTTAAAATTTGATTTGTCGTAATGTTTTCTAACTAGAAACTTGTTATTAATTGTGTTGTGATAAAATTATTTGTTTGCCTTCGACTTCTGTTATTAACTTATACAGGGTCTGTACTGTGTCAAAAGATTCAATTTACGAATCTTTAATTTTTGTAAGATATAATGGGTGGCGATGAATTGTGAAAGGCCAGGCTATTACCGAAATGATCACATAATTATTTCAAGTATGTTTATTCTTGTATGCATTAATGTGGTCAGTAATTTCACTAAACTTAGAAGTGAAATCAATAAAATACTTGCTCAACTCTTTTCTTGTGTTCGAGCATTCATATCGAATTTACTAGTTAATTTAAAACAAATATATATATAAATTAAATAAAATCTAAGTTTTATCTTATTATAATGTTAAGCTTCTTTCGACATTGTGAACTTTGTAAATGTAATAATTATTCTTTCTAAAATCCTTCCATACATAAATAATTTTCACTTTATCACTTTTTCTGAGAGTTTATAAACTTTATCAAGAGATGCCAAATACCTGTTAATTAATTAAATAAAGATAGAATTAAGGTGACTGTAAATTATCAGTTTCAACCTATATTTGTTATTATTTCAATTTAATGGCATTGTTGTTCTTCAAAATTCTTGAAAATGTGTATTGCCATAATAAATAAATGTCGTTTTATCTCTGTCTTTCTTATGAATCAAAGCGTTAAAGATCCGTAAAGGAGATATTATTCAACAGGGAGTAATATAAATGTATTAATTATTTTATGAATGGGTCCCAAATTTAATGGATTTTCTGTCTTCTATTTAACCTGAATGTGTATTTGATAACTAATTTTTTTAATCTTTAATGAATGTTAATATATTGACTGAATGGACTGTAAAAAAGAGAGGGTGTATATAAATTTTCCTAAATAATATTACTTCCGTATCCCTCTGACCTCTCAACTTAATTATCTTGATTTGCTTTGTATTTCTCCTTCTTTTTCTTTTTGGTTTTATTAGTTTTTTAATAAATAAATAAAT
>KZ651352.1:473786-495382 GCA_001010745.2 Gerris buenoi
AAAATTATTAATATATTATTAATTATGTTTATTGTTTTTAATTTAAACTTTTATTAAATTTTATTTTAAATTTTATTAGCTAAACCTTTTTTG
The DNA here is from genome assembly GCA_001010745.2 of Gerris buenoi. Classification (NCBI taxonomy): domain Eukaryota; kingdom Metazoa; phylum Arthropoda; class Insecta; order Hemiptera; family Gerridae; genus Gerris; species Gerris buenoi. The sequence continues at coordinate 473,880 of KZ651352.1, forward strand.
CTACAACGTTGTGATGTACAAATAAAAATTCCCTATTTCATTAAAAATGATTCTCGTAGGGAAATAAATGTGCAAAAAGAATTGTTTATTTTGAAAGAGAACCTGATTGCTTTTGGGTGCACTAATGTTATGGTTTTGTATTTTTTGTTTTATTATTTTTGTTTACTACTATTGTTGTGTTTATTGTTTTACGTACGATTACTTTGGCCGGGAACTCGGAGATCATGTGCAATGAAGTATATCTGTGTTTGTTTATTTTGTACATCGCAAGTTGATTTTATGTTATTTGTACTAATATTATTGTATCTGCGGTTTGTGTGGTAACAGTGTGAGAATTGTTAACCGGACGATTAAACAAATGTCGACTCGACTTATCATTAATCCAAAAAAAAAACAGTCCGTCTAGCAAGTCTTTATCTTTTTTCTAAAACAAATATTCGTCGTATAAGTGTAATCATCGTACCCTTATTGCGAGTGCATGCGTAAAATCTGGAAATGCTAACCGGTGCATTTTGTTACCAGGTCGTTTCAGTTTTAGTCGTGTACATTTGTTATTCTATTTTAATTGTGATCTAATTTATGTTAAGTATTTAAATTTCTCTTGTTCTACCTCAATGTCAACTTTAAAATTTTGAATGTTATTATATTAAATTACTATAAAATTAAATGATTTGCTTTGGTTACCTGTCTATTTTTGTCTATTTAAGTGTTTCATGTCGATTACAAGACATGTCACCGTGTGGACACGAGAGTGTACAGAGGTTGTATGGTGTGATATTTAGCTATGCTATTTCAAATCAAGTTTTTTTATAATTTTAAATTGAACAGTTAATTAAATAAAACATCTTTATGTGTTACGATGTACCCTTATGAGTTTCATTTTACCTTTGTTGATTTGAAGAAAGCCGAAAACCCTGGTATACCTAAAGTAGTCAGAGAGGTATACTGCCGTGCTAAGCCAAAAAACCGTATCTACCGGTTTTTTGGACAAAAAAGTTTTGAGATAATCGACTTTAAAGTTTTCAAAGTTTAAAGTCTTATAACTCCCTTATTATTCGTCCGATTTTTTATTATTTTATATCAATGAATTAAGAATTTTATTTTCTTTAGAGCCACATTTGTTTTACCTAAGTTAAATAAATACATTTTCGGGGGGATCAAATTTATGAAAACACCTGTAGCTAAGGTATTTTTCTATCTGAATATAACAGGCTTAACGTAACTGTGGTGTAAATTGACTGTGATTTCAGAAGCGAAATTACCGTATCCTTTTTCCTTCTGATTTGTCACTTAAGGCAATTTCGCTTAGTAAATTGTCCTTTAATACAAAAACCTTAACTATAAATCTCTGTTTTCTCGTATTTAGACCATCAAAAACGGCAAAAACAACCCCCCAAAACCCTGAATATGTCAAAACCTTATTTTCGACCAAAATGACAGGTACGGTTTTTTGGCTTAGCACGGCAGTATACTTATAAACTGCTTTGCACACACCTCACAGTGCTTTTAAGCCCATTTTTTTTATACAAATCCGTTACAGCTATTGAAATTTAATTTTTTTTCCTCAGCTACAACGGCAGTAGTTTATATTTTAGACCTTTGATTTTACCGGTTAAGATGCACCTCTTTACTTAACAATATCAACATCTCCACCGTCTTAATGTTAATGAGCACATATACTTTTTCACCTCGATGAGCTCATTTAAAGGATACCGTATTTTCAATAGAGTTTGCACTTTTCACGGGCCTCTTAATAGGCTTTTAAATCTTAAATTTATTTTTCATCTGTTGTTTTAAAACTGGCGATGTGTTTCAGAACAATATGTGATTTTATCGAGTTTAAATTACTCTATACATTAAATGGACACCGTACATCTATTCACCCTAACGTTATTCCTTAGTGACTTAAAAAAAAATCTGATGAGATAACGTGATAAAGATTATCGTTCTGCTTCATGATTTTTTTACGTCGTGAAGCAGAAATCATTTAGACGCCCACATTACGAGCGTTCCCCACCTTAGTGTTATTCAATATGGGAATCTCGGCATAGCTTCTAGAGTCGATCATTATTATTAATGGCGGGAGAACAAATCGATTTTTATTTTTTATAATTAAGTTAGTTGTTTCTACTGAGATTTAGAGGAATTCATTGTGGTTAAAACACTCTTAGCCGAATTATTCAGTTTAACATGTTTAGCTATTACGGTTTGTACACAATAAACTAATTGATTTTGCCCAGCGTGTTATTTTCATAATCGATATTCTTCAGTTTAGCGTACTCTGTACATCGAATCTCATCATACATCTACTTACCACATAAAGTTAATAAAGAAAATGAATATCGCTATTTCTGTGAAATAATATTTGCGATGAAATATAATACATTTTATAGAAAGATTAAAGAATAAAGATATTATCTTTAGTCTTTTTTATGTTTTGTAAATTATTACTAATTTTATGACATTTTTATATACCAGGTGTTACTTACATTGTTTTTATAACAGCTAATGAGAAGATAGATAGTAGCTTAGGCGTGATAACCACAGCAAAAAATGAATGAAGATCTTTTTCACACACTATCAGTTTTATTATTTTTTTTTCCAACTGATAGCTGTGGTCATAACTCACCTAAGACCTACGTTACAATTCCAGAGAGGTGTTTCATTTTTTCACATTGAGTGGATGAGTAAAATAGTGACCACGATGCTCCATCCAGTGATGAACTCATGTCTTGATCAGCATAGAAAACAAACAGCAGCTAATAATAATAATAATAAGCCTTAATCATTAGACACAATATCTTATCGATGCATATTTTGACCCAACTTCTTTATCCTCCAAAGTAAAGAAAGCAGATTTAAACAGCACATAATTAACACTTCAGACTTTTAAATATCCTGTAACTTGAGTGTGATGGAAATAATTGCTAGTAAGTATCTTTATTCTTTTTATAGATGCCAGTAGTTTTCGTTAAAGGATTTTTTTTATTTTATTTTAATCTACGGTTAATTGTATCACACATCTTTTTACTCTCTTTTAGAACTATATAAAGACAGAAAGCATTGTGAGACCTTGACAATTTTCTTTTGACGGACTTTTCACATTTTGAGGTCCCATTTGAGTCCGACAAAAGGTTTTAAAAATTTGTCTGTAGAGCCTAAATTACCTGGTTTCGTTGAAATTTGGCATGCGTGATCAGATAAAAATACCCCGAGGTGAAATTGAGAAATTAATTAATTAATATTTCCTTTTAAATATAGGGAACGCAACCCCCCCCCCCCCAAAAAAAAAAAAACCAAAAATTATTTCTCAAAAACTCTTCTTAAGATTTTTATTTTAAAAAATTCTAAAATGTATCCCGGGAAAAATCTAGTTCCTGAGAAAAAATAGGTGATGGTGTGAGGCCTGATATAATCTCTGCCAAGGAGAAGTTTTTTTATAGTAAATGTTGATGAAATGTTCAATATTAATTAGTAGTAGTAGTCTAGTAGTCTAGTACTTGCTACTAGAACGAGTAGGACGAACCACATGTTCAAACCTTGCAATAAGGCCATTACTTAGGCCCTTTGTACGCCCCGCGGTAGAGTTGCAGCCACTTCACACATCATACATATGTACATTGTACCGCCGAAGCGAGTATGATGTGATCAATAGTGAGCCATATAAATCAGAGTGTCATGCCGAGGAATCGAACCCCATCTCGTTCCACTCAATGATTCAGTGATGGTTCAGAGGTGGTTTAACCGCCGCGGCTACGCTACCTCCCTTCAATACTAATTAAATCTAACCACAAAAACTCAAAACAAATGGACACAAGTAATTATGAACTCGTATAAGAGGAAGTACAAGTTGTATCTGATATTGTTTCTTATAATATTGACTTTATTCGACCCATATGAAGATTTTGATAAAAACAGAGCCTTGTAAGCAAATTTTTCTTCTTATAAAAGGGTTCGTTGCCAAGGTAACGGCATTTTTCAAAGAGATTTTGAACGTAGTAATGCCAATTTGTTTTAAAAGACTCCACAATAAGTACATTCAAAGTTTATAAAATTCTTATTGCACCTTATGGGTACTTACACCTAACAAGCATGTAAGTGGTGTTCATGCTGAAAAACATGGGAATCATTTTTTTTTTAAAAAAATGGCTAAAAAAAGGTTGTTAAAACTCCATTAACATTTTTATGCTATTTTTAGCTTATTATTGCACAAAGAGCCAGGGAGTATTCTCATTATATTTTATTATAATAAATTCTATTTATTTCTCATTATATTGTAAGCTTGTTCCCCAGGCCTAAGGTCCAATACAGAAAAGTTCCACTCTGGCCTGTTTTTTCTTCCTTACACACTAAATATATCACACTTTTTTAAGACATAATCTTTTCCCTCTGTCTTTAATTAAGCAAATTAATAATATATGAGTATTGGAGGTAATGGGCACTATCTCCATTTTTTTTTTTTTTTTTTTACGAAATTGAGGTTTTAACAGTTCTCTACTCATTCCCCCCCCCCCTTTTTTAGAGGTACAAGGCACTATGTCCTAAAACTAAAACGCTCAGATTTAGCCAGTTGGAAAAGGCACTATGAACCAACATGCTGGGGAGGTAAAATAAGTAAAAAAAATCATTAAAGTAGCTCTCCCGAAAAATTTAAATTTGGCACATAGTGCCCTTCACCTCCTATACACAGATATATTATTACACAAAGACAATATTATTAACCCAAATTTATAGTAATGCTTCGATAAAAATGGTATTTATTAAAAAAAAGTACTGTCACTAAATGAATATATAGTATATGAAAGAATGTGTGTATATACGTAAAGAAGGGTGGGGAAAATTGGGTAAAGTCTAGATAATATTATATTAAATTGGGTATAAAAGGGTTCGTAATGCCTGAGGAATGTCAAAAACGGGAGGAAACCCTAAGACTAGGGGCTAGCTGCACGAGGTACAGGTTCTACAAACCCTAGATGACAAAATCTCTTTTATACTTTCTTTTCTATCATCAACCCTCACTCTATCTACTGCGCCCATAGAACGTTTGTAGTACCCAAAACACCCTAGAGAGTGCTAGATATACTTAAAAAAAATTAAACTGACAGTACCGTCCCTCCAAAAAAGAAAAACCTGAAAATGTAAATTTACGCCTGTAGGTCGTTTGCAACAAAAAATGAAATTTACGCCTGTTTAAAGGGTTAAATTATATTTTATTTGATGAATCAGGCTTCTTGCAGAGTTAGTCGGTACTTAGACTAATCATTTACAGTATGACGACATTGCCTGCCTAAGATAGATAGATAGATAGATCCATTTATTACCAATAATATATTTTAAATCAAAGTATATTTACTATTTACAAAAGGAGACAGTCAGAGAAAAATAGACTTCAGCGCCGGGATTCGAACCACGGACCTCCCCCTCATATACATTACCAATAATATATATACATATCCTCTTATAAATGTTACATTGCTTTACCAGTTGGTGAATCGGCCTAGGCTGTGGAAAAATTGCCTGCCTAATATGTAAAAAACTAGAGTTTGTTCAGGGAAAATATTAAAAACTAGATCGATACATCATATATACTAGAAAACAAGGACAAGCACTAGTTAGCTGGTTCTTGACTCCATGACATTTAAATCTTAGGTTGAAGGATTATTTAAACTTCAGAATAAGAAAAAAATTGCAAAATTATATTTTATTTGATAAAGGGACATTATGAGATCTAAAACAATTAAATGACTTCATAATATTTACATTTATTTTTTAATACGAATATATAAATATATTATATTCTTCACAAACCTAATATCACATCACAGTCGAGTTAATAAGGGATATACCTTATTTATTATCTTACTAAGAAATGACATTTATATAAAAGGTATTTGTTAAAAAAAGATATCATTATAAAAGTCATGGTATTATTTATTATACAAATAACAGATTCTTTTATAATTTATCTCCCGATCTTAATTACGATAGATTAGTGTATGATGTATTTAAATATAACTAATATCATTTCTAAACATATTGAAAAGAATAATATAAATATATTATATAAATAAGACGGGATGAAGTTACAGTAAGATACAGATAACTCTTTTGTCCTAGACTAATTAATCGATTATCTTATAACCGGATTACATAGCCGTGCTCATGAAACAGGTTAATTCATATTATTTTATTAAATATAAGAAAATTACAAACGAAAAATGGCATTAGCGTAAATCCTAACTTCAAATAATTATCGCATAAAATAAAATATACTTATTATTTTCAGGAATTATTTCGAAGCGATGAAATTAATATACATTAAAATGTTTTAACAAATCTTGTTATTATTTTAAATTTTATTTATTACAGCTGAACTACTGTTTGGTCACCGTGGCTGTATCTACAGGGCCGATGCTAAAAGCAAAACACCCGTGTTTGAAGAATCCAATATGTTCTCATATTTAATAGAATTACGGTGACATGTGTGTTACGAGGAAACATATTTGTATGTAACTAAAAGAATAATGCGTGGATATGTTTGTAATACTACTGATAAAGCCAGGCGCAACTTTGACACAAGAGTTTATCATACTGTATAACTGTAACAAGAGAGGAGGAAAGACACTGGATTTAATAATTTGTTCGACCTCGTAACAGATTTGACTTACTGGTAACGTATCAAGTCATAAAAAATCGTTTATTTTATTATAATAAACTTTTACCGGGGAAAAATAATAACGTATAACGATTTACATAACAATGTAATAATAATAAAAATATAAAAAAAATATATAAAAATTAAAAGACACAGGATAATATTGGCTAAGATTTTATTACCCTTTTATCGACATTTGTTTCTGATGTCTTAGGGTAATCGGGATTATACATAAACTTATTAATATAAAATAATAAAAATGTACATAAACACATATGATACATAAATACAATTAACAATTAATATTAATTTTGTAAAACTCTTTATATATAATTTACAAAATAGTGGTAAAAACAAAAATAAACATATGGCTTCATTATACAACTAAACTAATGCAAAAAATATAAATATTCTACATTATCTTTCTCTAATTTCTACAACATAAATACAAATAGCACACGGTTAAAAATAAATGGCAGGATTAGCTCGTTAAAAAAAGGCTTATAGGTGGTTTCATTAACTTCAATATGAATCAATGTATTTTCTTAGCTAGAATCATCGTAAATAATGTGACACACTGTTTACCTCGGGAATGTTTTTTATACATCTTAAATACAGGGATTTGACTGTAAAATTATCAGGATCGGTTATTTATTTTATTCATATGAATTAAAAGATGTCCGTAGGCCACACTGTATTGTTTAAGTAGTACCCTATTGATGGTGTTTTTTAAAATGCTAAAAATATTACTTTGAACTATCCTATGGGTCTGATATTCTCAAAAAACATAAACAAACTTCTGATAAAGTATTTTTTTCCACAGAACCTTTTTTTTGAAAAAAAAAAAAATTTTAGGTCGCTATATTTTTAACATGTGTGGATAGGTACAAGACATATAAATGCCAAATTTCAAAGTCAGCAGACGATAGGTGTAGTCGTGAGAGCAGGCAACGGACGGACGGACAGACAGACACACGCAGGAAAATATAAGGGTCCTTGGTTTTGCCTACGGACCCTAAAAAGATCGTCAGTGCAATAATATCATGTTTTCGACAGAAGCTCCAACAAAGATTCGGGCTTAAGTAGGTAGTGTTTTTTTTCTCTATCCGATAAAAAAGTCGAATAGTTCTGCTTTACATAAAATAAGCAATAAGACCATTGCACTTAAGATCTTTTAAAGCGATAATTCATCGAGTATTTTATACGAATTAAGGCTTTCAAGTACGACTCACTTATACTAATGTTCTTGTGAGAAAATTAACCTGAAGGAAATATCCACGACAATGTAAAAGAGGGAATCTTGAAGTGGTCGGGCCTTGAGCAAATTGGACTTGATTTTTTCTTTTTTCTTTTTTGGCACTCCCTTTATTGAAAGAACTTTGCAGCTCTGTCACTAGACTCTGTTAAAATAAAAATATAGTTAGGAAAAGAGAAACGAAAAATATAAATAAATATATACAAATATAACAAGTCGGTTCTTCGACCAAGATTAATTATAGACTTTACTCATATTGAAATAACTCTGACAAATCAGTATAAATAATTTATATCATATCGCTATAACTAAGTTTATTACTCCGCCTTTATAAATATGCATTATTAGTCGAATAACGGATAAAAAAAAAACTAATAGAGCCATAAGTAATTTCACAGCTAAGACTGTTACATATAATATAAACTTTATTTCGAAAACACGTGTCACTTATCCAAACTTATTTCAGAAGACACATAAATGAAACGAGTAAAAAATAATTTGTATCGATATCGTAATCACTATATATGGCACAGTAGTAACATTGAAATACTTCACCTAAAACTTTGATCTAGAAAATGACTGTTAGTCGATTCGTTAGGCTTTTTGTACAATTCGAACGCACTTCCTCTTTGATCGGCTCTGTGGACTAAATCCAGGCTACTAGATTCTCTGGGATGGCCTTGACGAGGGGAAGGAACGATGTTGTAATAATACTGATGCCCGGATCGTCCATATGAACCTTTGTCAAGGCTGCTGTTGTGTCCGTTGACATCCGCTACATCTTGTGAATACACAGCGCCACCTTGAGACACCTGCAATTATCCATTTAAAACGTCTAAGATAAATATCAAGTTTCTTTCGTACAGAAGAAATTACTTTAAAAAAAAAAAATAATAATAATAATAATAATGTTACTCACTCCGTTGTGCATGTGAGAGGAATAGCTATTTTCAGCCATACTGTAAGATTTAGAATGCTGGTATCCGTTATTACTAGGGTAGTAATTTTGTTGGGGTGGTCTGTAGTTTTTAGGCTTCGGAGGTGGGATTGGCTTGTACGTTTGAGGAGGTGATTTTACCATCGGTATATTTTTACTGGGAGAATAATCTACCAATCCTTGTGGTCTGAAAAATAAATAAACTTTAAATAAAGTAAAATACTAAGATGATAATCGTAAGTTTTTATAAAGAGGAAGCGATTACACTCTGAGAACTTAACGTAAAAGGTATTTATCGACGTCGACCGGGAAGAGTACCTGAATTTAGAATAATCGACGGATTTATTTCTGGGGGATAATTCGTGCGCCTTGATAGGTTGCTGAGTAGATCTTGTGAAACGATAAGGGTCGTGTGAACCTCTATGTGAATTCATAAGGCCGCCGTTGCCGAGGCCCGACTCGTCAGCTGAATTTTGGTTCACAGGGTTCGGCTGATTAAAACTATCGTACGAAGACATGCTGTCGAAGCTGTTCTGTAATAATGAAAAAGTACAATTAAAAATTTGTCGGTAAAAATAAGAAATCGTAAGCTTTAAAATAGTAAAATTAAAATGTTTCAGAGACGACCGATACCGTTAAGAAATATTCTTACCGATTTATTATTGTTTTGACGATCTAAAGATGACTGATTAGTGTTGATGTTAGCATTGATATAATTTGGAGGTTCGGCACCGAATAGCCTCTCTTGAGCAGACCTAGACGAAGCACCGTTAGCTCTAGGAGGTTTAACTCCTCTGTCTACTCTGGGTGGTAACTCCGGTGGTAGCCCAGAAAACATGTCCACTGATCTCCTCGGCTTACTACTTTGATCGAAACCTTGCTGTAAAAGTATCCACATAGATTTATATCATTAAAGTGTTACTGTGTAAATAAAATACCTACAGAATAAGGATGAGCATTAACCATACATCTAGAAACAACTGGCTATTTCGTTATATTGTTCCCCATCGACCTACGACAGAAAGGTAGGAGTGCACAGATAACGTGCTTTATCGGCCCCTACTTTTTCCGATACTATTATTTATTTAATTAATCTTTTCTGTTTCTGTATGGTTAAAGACATTTTCAGTTCATCTATTATTATTATTAACGACCCATGGGCCATGTGCTTTCCCGTTTTTGCAGCTCTCCATTTTTAAAAAATGTATAATCATAATTATTACTGCCATCACTAATATAGTAATTTATTTTAATTTGTGATTTTAATATTGTGACAGATTAGTTTGTATTTAAATAATAATTCTGATACAACTTATTCTAAACTTTCTCATATACGAGCACATCATTACTTGCTCCAGTGACTTCCATTTAATAGTTGAGTCGAGTGTTTGTGGTTATTTAATTATTATTGAAAATTGTATCAAAATGTACAATAAAACTGGACCCAGCCCCTCACCCCAGAAAAAAAAATTATATGGTTAGATTCGTAATTTAATCGGAGTACATTTTAGATTTTTTCGTTTCTCGATTTTACCACAGGGTATAAATACATTAAATATTGTCGAATGAGGATATCCCTAGTTGAACTTCATTCTCTCATGTAGACTCGATGAGTGTGTTGAGTGCTACGAAAGACTTCGACTCTGCTGAAGATGGCGTTTAGCCGAAACCGGTCCAGTGATCTCCAGATCAAGCAAGTATCGACGGTAGGGATATCCTCATTCGATAACTTACGAACTTGCGGTAGCAACTTACAATTTGACATTAAATATTATTTATCGGACCATGTTTGCCAAATTTCATCAAAATCAACATACACATATATACTGCGCATATAGTAAGAACCTAATGAGTCGCTATTATTAAAAAAAAAACTATTGGATTTATATATTGACTTCATAAGTATTTTATTTAATAATTGACATTTAATTAATTAACAAAATTAAATAGGCTACCTAACTTCTACTAGAATATGATTTTTTTTAAAAATTGAAGTACCTGAGTGGAGTGCGAATGATGGGGTAAATAGGACGAGTGCTGTAGTTTGGGAGAGTTTTCTGGTTGCGTAGCAATGCTTGGGTCACTCGAACACTTGACGAGCCTCGGACTTCCTCTCAACGTATTGCCTAAACTTCCAGGGGTCGCCTCAAGATCCGATTCCGGAGACGAAGCATACGACAGTCTCAGAGAGCCCATCGGAAATAAAAAGTCATCCGATAAAGTTTCTTCAGGCTGAAAATATAAATTTTCATTTATATTTATTAAATTTATTAATTGTTCATTAATAAAATTTTATTGCTGTAATTTGAAATCTTAAATTGAAAAAAATAATACTTAAGATTTCTAATAGGTCATTGATATTGCATATTCTTGTTACGCACGAGATTCCGGGTTCAATTTTTGACAGCGGGAAAATCCATGCTCTGAGTCACCTGGCATAGTATAAATGTGCCGATGAACTGGTTTTACATGTTAATTGTAAGGTTTATAAAGGAGATGGAGCAACCACGCAGATCCATTGTGTATACATAGTTGTATAAGCCCTTTGGCAGGCTTAGGCCCAACAGATAACATAAGATGGAATATCGACTGTGTTTTTCTCCAGTGTGTGATAGCGACTCATCATAGAAGAGGTGTAGTTCAATAACCAAACAACGTCTTCACACAAAATAACTGTATCATCGACAGAATATCGACTGTGTTTTTCTCCAGTGTGTGATAGCGACTCATCATAGAAGAGGTGTAGTTCAATAACCAAACAACGTCTTCACACAAAATAATTGTATTTGAAACAATTTGACCGGTTTCGGCTGTTCTAAAGCAGCCTTCTTCAGATAATCTACCTTGTTAATCTATCTTTGTTCACTTTTTAATTAAGTTTGTTACATGGTTTGTAGATTATCTGAAGAAGGCTGCATTAGAACAGCCGAAACCGGTCAAATTGTTACAAATACAATTATTTTGTGTGAAGACGTTGTTTGGTTATTGAACTACACCTCTTCTATGATAAGATGGAATAATTTAAGCACTGAAAGGGAGAGTAAAGAGTGGAGTAGCTAGGGGGTGCAAAGGGGGACAGCTCTACCCGGGTATGTTAGTTCGGTCCACAACATTGATAGAGCATGTGTCAAAGCCAAATTTGTCCCTGGGCACCTACAAACCCTAGCTAAGCCTCAGAGAAAAAACTATTTGATCAAACCTTAATCCAGTAGATATGAACTTGAATTAATATCTTCAGATGTATCGGTAACAAGTAATCATATTATTTTACCTTTGATTCGCTCATCCAAACTGGAGAAGTTTGATTTTTATCTATTAGTTCCCTGACTTTTCGATACCACGATTCTGCACTAGATAATTGGATTATGGCTGTAAATACATGACTCCAAGCCTTCTCAACCTTCTGACTTTGCTCAAATAACTTTCTACTGCTTTTGTGACCAGTCCTAAAACAAAAAATAAAGAAAATATTTACAACTTTTTTTTATAACGAATTTGAATTTAAAAATATCTTGAGTTTAGTCTCAGCAGTAGTTATTGATATAAACTTTATTGCTAAAAACTCAAACATAGTAAAGGTATCATAGGATTCAAAAACGAGAATGAACTCCTTTCCATAATCAATCGATAATCTTATCTGAATAGCAGTTAGCCACTTATAATGTATTTTTAAAATAACTATTTAAGTTGAAAAGGTAATTAATTAATTGTGGCTCAAGTATTTATTTTTTTATTAATCTTATTAGTGTGCAGTAGGAATTCAATAGAATATAAATAAACCTACTTTGAAGTCCCAGAGCGTAACTCTTTAACAATATGCTTAGACTCAGCTCGAAGAAAAATAACCAAGGGGTAAAACTGGGCGTAATTTAACCTATCGACTGCATTAGGTGTTATATCTAAAAGTGCATGTTTGCCACGGTCCATTATTTCTCTGATCGCACTCAATCTTATGATGCCACTAGTCTTTGCAGATTTCGACACTTCTTCTATATTGTTATCTAGATCTAAAAAAAAAAAAATATAATAATAACAAAAATAATTAAAGATGTAATGATTCTATAAATTATTTTATATAAACAAGTAAATAAATCAGGGTGAAAAAATAGAATTTAAGTAAAAGAAACGATCGTACGTGGGGATGAAAATTTTTCAGGAAAGTCTTTCAGCATTTTTTCCCTGGCAATATCCGCAAGAGGTCCGAACAGAACGACAGGCCTCATAAAACCAGGATGCCTCAGGACAACTCTTTCGTAAGCAGGGAATTTACTCACTCCGTCTCCAAACACAACATCGTCCCAGTGATCCTAAAAATTATTGTTTTCTATGTTTACAGCTATATATAAAAATATTTTAAAAAACGGAAGGAAAGAATTATCATTTTCACTACGATGACACAGGATTCAATTTGTAAACATTATAATACCTTGCTGAGAGATTTAGATCGCCTATGGCTGCTTCTTCTTCTTCTAAAAAAACTCCCTCTACTTTCTGAAACGCTCGCTTCTTTTTTATTAGCGTTAAACTGTGCTGTAGCTAATTCTTCGGCTCGAGCTTTGTTAGGAATGATTCCTTTTTGAATTTCTTGGTTGTTTCTTCCTACAAAGAAAAAATTATCCAAGGCTAGTTTAGTGGATTTATCACTCTAATATTTCGCAGGTTAAGTTAGAAAGAAAACTCTGAGAAGTAACAGTTTTACTTGAAATATACATTTATATAGGTGATAAATAAATGTATACCTATTCTGTACACTTGCCATGATCCCACTACTCCGTTATGCAACGTATCGACCACATGGAAAATGTCACCTTTATGAAAAGACATTTCTCCTTTGTTTGGCTGGTCATAATTAAAATGAGCCCTGTGAACAGAAAGAACAGCTATTTTATAATACTATAAGGCCACAAAGTAAAAGATGTTACAGTTTCAAACTGTGAGTTTAGAGAGTTAAAGGCCATAATAAATATAACGATTCAATTAAAATGTAAGAAACAATAAACACTTTACTTAAATAGCACGAGGCTAACAGATAACAGTAAGTAATAACACATATACAATACAAATACACGAGAATACAGAATACAGGGAAGAAGGGTGGGAAAAAGAACAAGATGATGGATGAAGGTTACTCACAGGTTATACATACAATCGTTCATAAATACATCATATTCTTACATTACTTAACACAAACTAAACTCCTGGTCAAAATTAACGCACCACTTTTGTATTTTTATGCTTACACAAAAGCCGTTGAATTAGGATCTTTTTTTTATAGTTTGCATCTCAGGTGGACCTATTTCGTCTCTGTGGATCATATCCACACTCCTGGAACCGCCGAAAAAGCTCGGCTGTTTGTAGTGAGATGAACTCCTAGTCGACAACCAACCATTTGAGAAAAGCCTTTCTTAACTCATCACTACGGGATTAATCGCTTCCTCCATAGTTAAATTTGGAGGTGTATTCATCTTAACACATACAAACAACTGTATTAATGTAATAAATACGTGAAAGCTCTCAATTAATCAATGGCAAATAACATTGAATCATTAATGATGATAATTAAATATAATCAATTATAACGATTAAATTTAATTAATGATGATGATTAAATACGATTAACGATTGTGATTAAATGTGAGATGATGAATGATGATGATGATAATTGACTTATTAATCATCAGTATGAATTAGAGATAGTCAAAACAGAGAAATATTAAGGTGGTGCGTTAATTTTGCGCAGCAGTGTATATTATACTCGACACGTGTGGTAGCTATTTTACACATACATAATACATATTGTCATCATTATTTTCCAGATAAATCTTCAGAATCCAAGATTTATCCGGTTTAGCCTGGCATCTAAGAAGAAATAATTTTATCAACAGTCATTGTGGTATTTGGATTTACTAGTGCAGGCATTCATTACTTATGCGAACTTATGACAAGAAAATGTAAACCAGGCTTTGGATTCAAGCCTATAATAATGAGCAGAAGAAACAACGGATTCCAAAACTACAATTTTTCGAAAATCGACATTTCATAATATATATTGTAACTACAAACAATTAAAAAAGTACTGACTTTGTTGGAAATTGCAACTTTAAAATAGAAACACGGTTTCAGGTAAGACATAGAATACTCACTTAATGTGAAATGAATCGCCACGTTGATTTGCCACCACATGGTCGTACTCGTCTCTTCGTTGTTGGACAACTAACTGTATCTGGTCTTGTAAACTCAGTAAGAGTAACACGGCCTCTTCTCTTGAAACTCCTTTCAGATCCATATCGTTGACCTGAAATAAGTATCCAACAAATTATCGGCACGGCTCACTCTTACTACGGTAAAACAATTTATAAAGTCGAGACCGAAAGGGTCGCATAAAATTTAGCTCGAATCATTTTAAGATCTAGAACCCCCTTGAAGAGAAAGAAATTACGGCTGAAGATGATCCCAAACGTAAGTTGCAACAGAATGGATTTTAAGTATTCCCCGACTTATGCTAGCCATACGAATTGACACACCGGTCCCCAATGTCAGGTGGACACCTGTTCATCGAAATATATCCTAAGAAACAAGAAACAGATCTACATAAGGTACCTGAGAGCGTCTGCAACTAAACTTGTTCATTTTTTGAAATTTTGTTTTTTCAAATACTTGAAAGTCAAAGGTTTGGTTTTGACATTTATTTTTCAGATTAAATTTCATTCTAGTATTTGATTTAAAGATTTAACAAAATGATATTATATTTTTTACCGAGTTTTGGATTTTAAGGATAAAAAAAGAAGAATTTTATGATTTTTTAGACTTCAAGACTAAAAGAAACCATAAAAAAAAACCACTTATGAAAAACTCTTTTGGCTGGCAATCCTAAATTTATTATTTATTAATAATGGTTTTGTGACAAAGAAATAATGAATCTAGACAAGGAGTGTAACAGGAGGCCGATTCTGTAACTTTTTTTTTATATATATCCACAGTGACGTTATATATCAAACCTTGCTATATATCATAGTGTTGTTATATAATGTAGTGAATCTGTAAAGTGATGCCCTCTGTATGTGGCCGTATACTGAACTGCGGATTGACAGCGTCCTTTTTATTCGCCATTTTATAGTTATTTCAGTAAATTTTATTTAATGTTTGATGGATTTTAAAGGTGTATAAAAATAAAGATAAAAAACTAGTCGATTTTCATTTATTTTATCTTTAAAATCGTTTAATAAAGTGATGTAATTTAATAAGATAGGATCATTTAATAAAATAAAATAATTTAAAATTAATTTCTTTTATCTATAAAATTTACAATTTAAAGGAGGTGTTTAATTTTAACAATGTTTGTCGAAGAAAATAGTTATTTCAGTCAGAAAACAAGAAAAATTAATGAAAACATCAATAATGGCGTCACTTTGTTTTGGCTTTTAGCATTTGATAAATAACAACATAACCTGACGAATTATATCAACAACAATTTCGAGTTGCAATTTATCAAACCTTATATATCAATTTCTCCCTATATAACAACAGACAAAAGTTACAGATTCACTTGACAGGTTGCACGCGCATCTTCATATCAACTTTTTGATATATAACAACATGAAAAGGGAGGTTTCAAAGTTACAGAATCGCCCTCCAGTTGTTCTTATCATTACGACTCTTCTTTGAAAATTCGATAAACTTATTTTTGAGAGCTAAAGAACACTTATTTAAGATTTAATTTTTAAAGAACTTTAATATTTACCTTTAAGATTTTATCGCCCGGTTGAAGTCCTTGTAGAGACGCAGGGCTTCCTGGTTGAACAGCTGTTACAAATATACCGACTTCGTTACCCCCCGTCAGTCTGATCCCTACTGAACCTTCCTTTAAGAAACTAATCATGCGTTTTTCAGGCCTGAAATAATAAATTTTAAAAAAAAGATAATCAAGCTTAATTTAATAGTAAAAAACATGACAGATATTGGGCATTGGATGTTAAAAAAATAATAAGTCTTTTATTTTAACGAAACAATTTTTTGAAGAGGTAAAGAAATGTCAGGATTGAAAAGGTTTAAAAAAAATATTAGTGGGAAATTACACTCACAAAATTAACAATAACTACTGAGGCCATTAACCGTGCAAATATGTCGTATTTTACAAAAATATTAGAAAAAAATTAACAAAACTATTTAAAGCCGTATTAGTCAAGAATCGATGGGCAACAAAATTAGTTTACAAATCCATACACCAACCTCATTTCTTTAGCAAGAATTTATCTAATATAACGGTTATTGAATAATCAAAGTTGACATTTTTCTTAACCGGCAAATCACTGAACATGTCATCTAATAAATTAATAACAGATCAAACAATAAATACAAAACTTATATTAAAACAAATAAAATGTTACGTACACAGCTTGCTTGGCTCGTTGGAGTAAAGGGTCTTCTTCGTAATGCCTTGAATTGTAATAATCTGTAAAAGAAAAAAAACTCCATGTAAGCATAAATAATTGTATTAGGTAAATTGTATTTTGGTGGAATTTTTAGTGTATAGTTTGGCATGGTTTATACGGGTTTGGTAAGACGACAAAAGCTGTCACCTTGTCTAGGTGGGGGTGGTCTGGGTGGTTCAGTAGATTCATCAGGTATATTGATATTACGAGAATGAGAATGACCTTGAGGACTAGATGATCGGTCTAGAGGTCCGATAGGTCCTAAATCGATGATGGGACCTCTGGAACGCCCTCGTGGAACTAAATTGCTTTTATCATCGTGTGGTGTCCTGGTAGGGGGTTGAACGTACAGGTTTTGAGAGGTGCAATTTAAATTATTACTTTCCATGTATAAAATATCTAAAACAAAATAAAACATCATTTCAGTCATAAAATTTAACAAGTTCCATGAACTTAACAACAATCGAGGGACAGGGTGGCGTGTGGGAGACGCATGGATTTTAAAAGGAATAAAATGCAGACTCGTACCAAATGACTAATTTTTTTATTTCCTGATCCATTAACATGGAAAATTTAAGTTTACACGGTTTTGAATGAAGTATCGGCCAAATGGTGCCCCTCACATGCCAAACACTGAGTAAACCTATTTCTGAAGATTTTGTGACTTCTTTAAAGCATTGCCACAGGAATTTCGGGGATTTGGGCTCTAGGGTCCTAGGAGGATCGTTGTAAACTAAGGATTTTAGGTATCCCCACAAGAAAAATCACAAGGGGCCAAATCAGGAGAGCCCTTTGGCCAGTTCAAATGGCCTCTTAGGGATATCAAATAAGTCCATGCGAACCCTTGCTGTGTGGGCTGTGGCCCTGTCCTTCTATAACCAGACATCTTTCAGCTCCGCCCCTTCCGATTCAGGCGAGAAAAAATCCTGCATCATTATCAGGTAACCTGCGGAAGTGACTGTAGCGGCTCGACCGTATTCTTCACAAAGTAAGGGTCGACGATCCTAATTGTTGAAATTTCACACCGTACTTTCACCCTGTCATAGTACAGGGACCTCTGGTGGAGCTCCTTGAAATTCGTATCACTCCGATAGCACATATTCTAGTTCATATCCACTGAGGTTAAAATGTGCCTCGTCAGAGAAGAAAACAATACTGTCTCGAGGCAATGGGTCTGCACATAAAAAAACACTTAGTTAAACTGACCACTCCATTATGGCCTCTGAAACTGTGTGGAGCATAAACTACCAATCTCCTTCTTTCGAACAACCCCACTTTCAAGTTTCTAGGACTGTTAGGAAGGGAACGATGGCCTCTTCAAACCCATGCGCCTTGCATGTACCACTCTGTATTATGCAGATTTAATATGTTAAAACAACATGCATACGAGAACAACAGCAAAACTAGTAATATTTGAATTTTTATTATCATTATCATTATGTTGTTTTTTTTTAAATGACTTACATGAAAACAAAACCATGATGTTACCTTTAGAACTATGGACGGTCTGTTCGGGAGGAAATACATTTCTTGGTTCTCTTCTTACAACTAAGTTTAATTTTTCTTTAGTACAGTCGATCATTTTCTTGGCATCCTTTAAACTCATTCCATCTGTATAATGATTATTAATTTTTAATAGTATATCTCCTTCTTGCAGCGAGTTGCCTTCAAGTTTAGCCCCAACATCTTTTACATAAATTTTATTTCCAAGGATGAGTCCAAATTCTGTAAAAAAAAATAAATAAATAAATAAATAAAACAACAGACAATAATTATTAGGGCTGAAGTAATTAAAAATATATTATTATATGTATTACTTTTGTTACAAAAAGAAAATTGCCGCTCTTCTATATTGCTCAAAGCAAACTCTGGCATACCTTGTTTATTTTTATCTTGGCTGTTTATTTTCCATACAAACGCATTATATCATTGTAAAAAAAGAGATCAGTCACTTCAAATACGATGTGATCATAAGTGAACTTCTTTGAAAATCGAATTAGATTTGTCGGTCTTGGTCAGTGGTTTAGGACACAAGCATTTATCAATTGGCTAACTTTATCGATTTATTATTTTTCCTACAGTTGACCGATAAAGAGGTTGTTATCGCACTCAAAATAGTCTGCAAAACAGCAGATTCCTGCACTTACAACTTTACCGCACTCATTTTACTTTACCGCACTCCAGTGTTCCAACTTATGAACATAAAGAACTTAAATCTAAACAAAGATTAAATAATCCAAATAATAATAATGATAACAATGGCAACTAATAATTATTTTTTAACTAACTACATGATTTAAACACTATATGTATATCAAATATAAAAATGTTAAAATAGCGTGAAGTGTAACGTAAAAAGGGTTTCGTTGGTATTGAGAACAAAAAATTGTAAGGGGGGAGGGGGGGAGAAAAGTTATTAATATTTGTCATAATGGCGCGCAAAATTAAACGTTAACCACAAGTGTTATACATTTTTGCAATTTACTCTTCAATACCTTTTTACGATATTAGGGGANGATATTTTTGATAGTTTTTTTTTTTTACATGTTAATAAACACTATTAGTTTAGAAACCTTTCCGCCCTCGCCTGCGGCTCATGCGTAAATATTTCTCTCGAGTGCAGCAAAATGCCACTTTTCGCACTAGTTGCACAATTATTAATCAAATTCTCGTCTTTCTCTTACCATCTTTTTTCCGGCTTTTAGTAATCTGAATTTTAAGTGTCTGAGGTTCCGGGGTAGAAGGCATTAAAGTTCTTCTTTTGACGACTAACTGAACAGTATTACCGCTGTCTCTAAGGACTTGGACAGCGGTCGCGTACTCCACTCCTTCCAGCGATACCCCATTAGCACTGATGATTCGATCATTAACCCTACACAAACAAACAAATAAATAAATAAAATGAAGAATGGGAAGTTTAAGGTGGATGGTGGAAGCATCTTGATAGACAGGAGAAGTAAATGATACAATGAATTCCCTCTAAAGATACCTCAAGATTCAGGACTGAAACGTAAGAGACACCTAAGTCTACATATCAAAAATGATTGAATGTACAAATTTTCCGACTTATAAAAGAGCATTAAATTATTTTAAGTAACGTACTGGAGCTTTCCTTCTGCGGGGCCTGCTTTAAGCACATCTGATACAGCTATAGACGGATCTCCATTGGAAAAATGAGGGTTATCTCGTCCACCGCTGACTGCTATGCCAAACCCATATCCAGGGACCCGGTTCAAGCTCACTTGCTGCACTTCCCAGCTCCATCGCTCCATCTATAACACGAAAAATAACTTGACATTAGGCTTTTAGTTACAAAAAAAACAAATAAACTAAAATTCAATCAAATAATTCTTCTTGTAATACAGGGAATATATGCACGTGTTTTGAAGCAAAATGAAAAGACCTACAAAAAAAACCACTACCAACCAAAATTACCAGTATAGTTCTATTTATTTATCTGCCGCAAATGATACGGCGACAATATTCCAACTTGTTGACCACACCCAGTTGACCATGATGGGTGAGACCATCTGTATGAAAAGTGGCTTCATCATTAACAACTGACCTGTCCAGGTAGTTTTCACCATCCTCTAACTGCTTAAGGACAAAGCTACTCAACTCCAAAATTTATCTCGGGCAGTAAGAGCTTGCACTTGGACTTAGATAGGTGATAATTTCGAACAAAAGATTGTCTGACTCTTGTGGAATCCTCTAGTAAAGTTCTCATTCTTCTCAACTTTTGCCTTCTTACGAACTATCACTATTCCAGAAATGCCAATAACCCTGCTGAATATTCCACTCATCAGGTGGGTAAGTGCTGTACTGACGATGGAATTCGTGCTGAATTAACTGATTTACTTAAACAAAACTGGATGATGTACTGAACCTACCTTTGTTCCCATTAAAAAATTTCAAAACACATATATTCTTTTTTAATTACTCTGTATTTATATTATTTATTTACTTTTTTAAAATAATGTTATAACCATACACATATACAGGGTGTATCAATTTTAAGTAGCCATAGAAAAGGTGGTATATCTACAGGTCATTTGGAGCAAAAAAGTTCATATAAGCTATAGTCCAATTCTCAACGGTGTAGGAACTATAAGCGAAAATAGACTGTGTTAAAAACAATCGACCTTTACCGTAAAAAACAAAAATAACTCAAAAAATATTAATCTTGGAACAATGAATGAACCATCATTGGAAAGAGCAGAAAGG
>KZ651352.1:495836-510724 GCA_001010745.2 Gerris buenoi
AATGGCCGCCACCTTGAGCAATGCACATTCGACATCTTTTTGTCAAAGATGCCACAGCTGATAATGTCACGTTTATTTGCCCTTCACCAGCTGCAAGCACGACATGTTTTTTTCTACAACGATGGTTTGTTCCCCCACTTAGAGTTGGAATATTTTGAAGTATTTGGTATCGTTTTAAAGCTTTTTAATAGCGCCATCTTTTCCTAACTTTGTACGCATTTTTCTCATTTGGGTCATAGCGAAGAGTGCGCTTAAAGTTTTTCAGATTTTTTAAAAAAATCTATTTTTTTGTTTTCAAACTGCTTTTGGTCACACAAAAAATTCAACAAGTCAACTAAAATATACATACTTTTATAGGAAATTTTCTATTCTTTATAATGATGGTTCATTCATTGTTCTAAGATTAATATTTTTTGAGTTTTTTCAGTTTTTTACGGTAAAGGTCGATTGTTTTTAACACAGTCTACTTTAGTTCCTACACCGTTGAGAATTGGACTATAGCTTATATGAACTTTTTTGCTCCAAATGACCTGTAGATATACCACCTTTTCTATGGCTACTTAAAATTGATACACCCTGTATATACTAGCTAGATTCCTGCGCTTGACTATATGTAGTTTCTTTTAATTCGATGTGTTCATGAAAGACCGTCAAGAAATATTAAATAAAAACTATTTTAACCCCCCTTGTATTTCCATTGCCCCCATGGATAAAATGTAATTTGCTACATCTGTACTTAGCAGTAATTGATTACAACTAGTGGAGAAGCATTTTTAAATGATAACTTTCCAGGAAAAAGAGAAAAGCAAAGACCAGTCTGGGTTCAACCACCGTCTTCTTCTTTACTTTGCCCCAACATTCCCTCTTAGAAAATACCGTCTTGGCAGATGCCAACATTAGAAAATAGAATATATTTGTAGAAATTTTCGTACAAATACTACGACATTCTTTAGCAATTCAAAGAAGTAGTGATAATTATAGTGTTATTATCACATACGGATTTGAATACATATATTAACGCCATTTTGAATCAAAATGGCCGATTGGAAAACCCTTTGGATAAAGTGGTTGGGCATAAAATAAAGCTAAATTCTAAATTTCAAGGTCCTAGTGCAATTTGTTCCGGAGTTATTACCATGCTACATTCTAAATATATAAATAGCCGCCATTTATATAGTATATAAACTAGGCATCGCGTGGCTCTTAAAGCGAGCTTAATACAATAAATAAGTGCTTGAAAAATTGGGGGGAAAAATGTTAGTCTCATCGAATAGATGAAGTTAGAATTTTTTCCCGTCCTCAAAATTACAAATTAACATGTTTGAGCGAGCGTTACCCGCGAACGCGGCCAGATAACATTGTTTAACAACTCGTCTTGGTCATCGGTAAAATAAACATGTGTATGTGTACAACATTTCACCAAAATCAGCCAATTTTTACTCAAGTTATCGTCACACGTTTTCACACTGAGAGACAGGATAAATAGTTTGTCGAAAGTAATTAAAGAAGCTCGCTTCAATAATTTATATGGATTTATTAAACAAAATCTACATGCTCAAAGGATAAAATATCGGGCAGTTACGATCTAAATAAATGCCGAACTCTCTACTCTCCTGTAATTCTTCCTAAAAAGGAAAAAGATCCTGGTTCGAGTCTTAGCGAATAAATTATTATTTTACAGCTTCTACACCTATTAAAATGCGTTACAAAGTTACCTTTTAAAAGTTTATCTAAGAGGTTCTAAAAGTATTAATAGAGGTCCCGAGTAATCGGATGCTTAGATTCGATATTACCCGTTTACTGGGTTCGACGAAAAAAATTATTTCCGGTAATTTTGCATCAACAGAACTTTTTATCGATTTAATTGTTTATTGTAGAATGAAACTTGGCCATTGCATTGATTCTTATTGGAAAACAACTTTGGATTTTCTTTGTCGTATCTGTACGTACGTACGTATCGCACGTACGTATCCGGCTATACCATTAACATTATATTCATGAAACCGTGGAGACGTAAGGCCAATTGACACGTATTAAAGTTGTTAAGTGGTTAACTAAATTTTAAGTGACTTAATGCATGTTAACAATGAATTTAGTAATGAGTTGCAAGTTAAATTTTAGCGTGCAACTAAACTAAATAAGTAGAATAGAATTTTTTCTATTTTTCTGTTTAGTAGGTGGGCGTGGCTAATCACTGAGCAATTTAGTTAAATGCACAAGTTTGGCGGAGCCTCGCTTATAGATTAGTAGATATTTGTTTCTATATTATTTAAAATGTTTTCTTGGACATTTTATACATATTTACAAATACATACTTTATTTCGTCTAAAATCTCACTTGAAATAAATTTTAAGACAGTATTTTATGACTTGAACACGATGTTCGCCGTTCATCATTAATGAACTAAACAGCTTAACTAAATATTAAGTGAAAATACGTGTAAACGCTTACTAAAAATTAAGTCACTTAAAATTTAGTAAAACACTTAACAACTTAATACGTGTAAGTCGGTCTGTACTCGCTGGTTTGTCCCCTTACCGTTCAGTCAGGTGTCAGGTCGTAAACAAAAAAAAAAGCCGATTCATTTGTTTATCAACAGCCAGATTATCTAAAGTTTTGACAGCGCGGGAAAATCTGTGGGGAGCCAATGAGAAGTCAGGATTTTGAATTCTAGAAGGTCGGGCCAACCAGGCAAACAAAAATGTCACCGCCCCCATCCTTCCTACAGGCCTAGTGCCTAGTGACTTTATTTTTTTCATCATTTAAGGCCGATTTACACGTATTAAGTTGTTAAGTGATTAACTAAATTTCAAAACTAAAGATAATCTGACTGTACTGTTCTGAACGGATAATTTCCGCTGTAGGATGTTTTCGTGTGATTTAACAATAAAATTGTTAAACAATTCAATTTACGCTAATGTTCATGATTATCCTTTTTTATTAAATTCTAGGCATCAAACATAATTTAAATGAATGAAATATAATTTAAATGCAAGTAAAACATTGGCACTATTGAGTTAAAATTATGATTTCTTTGATTCTTTTGATTGATATCTTCAGAAGACATCTTTAAAGCAATTTCGTTTTTCTTTTAATGCGAGGGGTTATACCATTCACATCAACTTTAAAAAAAAAAAAAACTATAATCTAAATTTAAATTAATTTTGTTTTGCACAAAAATATCGCAACGATTCTCTCCCTTGGAGTAAAGTAGTAAACGAACAGAACAGTTGAAAAAACAACATGAAAGTAGAAATATATATTTTAAAAAATAACATTTAATAATATAGGTACAATGTAATGTATTAAAATAAAAGAACTACATCTTTAATTAAAAGAATTAGTTCACTGTAAAAACAATTTTATAAAAAAATTAGAAAGAGGACTTAAGTTAGGGCTCCGCAAAAAAGTTAAATTGGAACCGAATTTTTGCGGAGCCGCTATAACACGGCCATAAATGAATCCGTATATACTAGCTGCGGCTGCGAACCCACCTTTACTATCAGACCGATCATTAGAACCGATCGACGTTTCAATATCCTTTGACACTAAATGTATTCACCAACGTCTGGCTACTATATTAAGATTTAGTCTGCATCTTTAGTTAAAAATTATTAGTTAAGAAGAAATTAAGCGATTGTTTGCCTCTATTGTTAATAAGCTTGTATCAAATATTTGTTATTATTCATTAATAGGGCTAGGATTTGAGCATATTTGCATATTTTTTCCTGAATAGTACTCATTGAAAGAAGCCTTTTGGTGGTATTTTCACCTCTCTGGTATCAATAGAATTTAAATTTATCGAGCATATAAATGCATAAAACGGCTGCTTTCAGCAAACCATATAAATGCATATTTTTGTGGTTTTTCGTCTAAATACTTTGTTTTTATTCAAATTTTCCCCCAAATGCATAAAACAGCTGTTTTCAGAAAAGCATATAAATGCATATTCTTGTGGTTTTTCGTCTTAATACTTTGTTTTTATTCAAATTTTCCCCCAAATGCATAAAACAGCTGTTTTCAGAAAAGCATATAAATGCATATTCTTGTGGTTTTTCGTCTAAATACTTTGTTTTTA
Source organism: Gerris buenoi (assembly GCA_001010745.2). Lineage (NCBI taxonomy): Eukaryota > Metazoa > Arthropoda > Insecta > Hemiptera > Gerridae > Gerris > Gerris buenoi. The sequence continues at coordinate 499,915 of KZ651352.1, forward strand.
TTCAAATTACCCCTCCCCCTTCGGGCCCTGATCACCACTAAAGCTCAGTCTGCCTTTGAATGAAGGACGTGGTCATGCTTGACTTTCATAAAAGCCCGCATGAGCGTCATTTCTGAGGTCAGCAATGTCAGACGATTTTCCAAACTACTCTGCACAAGAAGCAGCATAAGTTAAGTATTTGTAATTGACATCGAAAGATTTTATTGGCCGATTTAAGAAAATCACTTAAAATTTAAATATAGAAAAATCTTGATGTACAGGCCAATAACTATCTACTTCATTGACTCTACTAACAATTTGTAAATAAACTTTTAAACTGTACTTTTACATAAAACTTATACATATACTTGAAACTTGTGGATATAGCAGTATCATACATACAATTTGAAAACAATACTCAATATGAAGATGAGTTGTAGATTTTTTTTGTTTCACTGTCTTCTCTATAGTTTTAAACAGCGTTTTTCGAACACATTTTGCATATTTAAAAGCATATTATGGGTTTTTCGAGCATATCTATCGAGCATAAAATATGTGTTTTCGAGCATATCTGGAGATTTTATCGAGCATACCAATCCCAGCCCTAATCATTAAGAATCTTAATAGAATCAACGTGTGTTTGAGGAAATGTAGATTAGATATAATATAAAGGACGAAGTTTAGTTTTTATTAAAAAAAAAAAAAAACTTTCAATAAAAACTCCCTAAAATCTAGGAAAATACCTCTAAATCCAGACATGAAAAATTCGTGATGCTGCGATAGTCTAAAACAGAAGAAAGGTAGTGATAGAACAGCCAGCAGGTAAGAGAGGTGGTGCTCGTCGGAGCGGAAAACTTAAGACCTGACGTCCTATAGCCCGGCCGCTAGGACGTGCCTGGAGGTTTGGCCGACGGTGACGGCCTAATACGGTCAGTAATGCGGCCTTCACAGTGCTTGTTACGAGGCCGTAGGTAATGAGTAGGCTCTATTATATCTATCCGTATCTAGCTAAAGAAAATTGTCACAAATCGAGCAGGTTAGAAAACGAATTTCCAATTTTACAACTTAATTTTTTTACGTCAGTAAGACAAGAAAAACGTTTCGATTTTGGGGGAAAAAGTATACGAAGAGCATTAGTTACTAAGAACGGTAAAAGAAAAGACCAATCTACTTTATAACTAACAGCAGCCGCAGCCGTGACAACTTCAGACCCAAGTTAATTTTTTAGGTAAGAGCGAATCTAAACCGGCCCTAAAGGCCCTCATACAAGATCAAATATTTTTCGCAAAATGTTCACGCAAAGCTGATGTCGTGTAAATTTAGGCCGTACACGTCAAACACCATGTTAGCGCAAACATGTTGACCGTGTATGAGGACTTTAACGCACTATGAGATATTTTATTTCAAATTAGCTAAAAAGGATAACATAGTTAAATCCGGATATTTGAAAAACAACTTGATATCGGCCTCTCCCTCGACTACTGGAGAGAAAACACCACCATTACACTTATTTGACGAATTACACGTAAATTATTCTTCAAAACATTACATCGATGACAACAGTAGTTATTATCTTCAATATATCAGATATTGTATTTAATTTATCGCACTGATCGGTCAATCTTTGAATAAAAAATGGTGTCGTCGCTTGCTAATTTGCCGATTGTTAGGATTAGCATTAATAAATGTGATTTATTAACGCTAATGACTTCGTCAAAACGTTGTTCGAACAAATTATGAACCGGAAACGCGGAATACCAAACTAGTTAGATAATTCGTGTCAGTTTTTGTTGCTTAAAATCAAATCACACTATAATTTGAAGAATATGTTAATGACGTCGGAGCTACCACTTTCGATTATTCGCCGACGTAACTTTATTTAGCCGGTGGAGCCGGCTTAATTCTATAATCGCCAAAGATTTTTTTTTTTTTTTTAATAAATCCTTTATAATTAAGACTAGAGTAAATTATACAAATTCTTTTAAAGACAAAAAATAAAACAAGAAAAAATCGGTGTGAGCGAACCATGATTTTTTCATACTTTTTTTTCGTGCTAGTATTACATCTCAGATATGCATATTTTAAAAAAATCTCAATATTCAAGGACCCGAAAAATGTTGTTTATTGTTTTTTATATCCTTTTTTTAAAGATTATTTGAAAATAAATAAAATTAGAAGAAGACGTTACCCTGACAGTAGAATGGAAGTAGATAAGAGGCAGGAAAGGAAGTCAGACGAAAGCTTCTTGCTCCTCGAGTGTCACGAGAGCCAATTAATTTAATTTGTCATTAACTTTTTAAACAATTTTCTGATTTTATATTGTCGAAATAAAGGATTAGTAGATTCTATATTAAAAGAAATAAACAAGGACTCGTTTTTATATGTAGCCAATATTGTTCTAAGGCCAATTTCACAACAGATACTCTGACGGTCCATGTTTTTATTTAATTTAAGGTTAAGGAGTAAATGGCAAATACCCCGTCTGAAGATGCCATTAGTAACGGGATTATGGGATGGAAACGTTAAGACAATCAGGCCAGTCATCTCTAGCTCTTATGTAATACATTTTATCTACGCTTGATACGTAATATAAACATTGTATCTCTGTTTAGATTCGTAGAAAGTGATTCTTTACGCACCTGTATTAATTGCGAATGCGACCACTCTAGCGCGGTAAAGAAGAAGAATTCTTCAACTTTACGCACGACTGGCGAGTTTATTTACATTTAACAAAACTAATTTGTTGTTTTTTAATAAAAGTAACTGTTTATATAGATTTTTTGTGAAAATCAATGAGTGATTTAAGTGATTATGACGAATATGAGGAGAATAATAAGTCTCCCAAAATAATTTATTCGGCTCAAATACAACTAATGAATTAATGTCATCTTTATTAAAAGAGGAACACGAACTTACATACAGGAAGTTTATTTTTTTCTGTATTTATTATTAAAATCTAACAATCGTAGATAAAGTACGGAACGCAACTCATGCGAAAACGGCATTTTGCATTGCTCGTGTGGTTTTACTACCCTTGCTCTTGCTGTCGCTCGAGTGCAAACTCCACACTCGCATGCAAAATGCTACTTTATTTACTATTATTTACTTTAGTTTTATGCATGTTATCGTAAACTATCAATTTTTTATAAAAATGTGTACATATTTTATATCAAATATGTATATATAAATAATATTAAAAATGTTCCATAGTCCATAGTACACAACGCTCATGTAACTAGAACCATACATAAAGAGGAAAGATGGTAAAATAAAAAGATGATTTGAAACCGCTTAGGATTGTATTTATTATTCTAAAAATATTATAAAAAAATATAAAAAAAGAAAGTATAAAAAATAAATAAAAAGGTTTAGTTAAAATGCAGCACAACCAATGCATGTGCAATGAGCAGTGTTTTCCACATGACCTGATTCTTTTAAAACTACGGAATAACAACAGATCTTAATAAGCACAATTAACCTCCGGCCCACGGTACAGGTTGACATTTCTGGCATAGGTGTGGTTGTTATACCATGCTGGTTGTTATACCGTGGTCTAGGTCAGAGGTGGGAAAACGCAGATCATCGTCGAGTTAAGTGCCACACCCATTCAATATATATATATATATATATATTAGGTGGCTTTCATAAACCACAATAGATAATAAATACATCAATCTTAATTCTTTTTTTATACTTAACTAATAATATTAAATCTNTACCTCTACCTCTACCTCTACCTCTACCTCTACCTCTACCTCTACCTCTACCTTTACCTCTACCTCTACCTCTACCTTTACCTCTACCTCTACCTCTACCTTTACCTCTACATCTACCTCTACCTCTACCTCTACATCTACCTCTACCTCTACCTCTACATCTACCTCTACCTCTACCTCTACCTTTACCTCTACCTCTACGGTCCTTTAGTTCCACTTCACATTCTCCCATTTAGCTTTCTATAAATGCAAACACCAAACAAAGTCACAAGAAAAAAAAATCAACATTATTTATTAAAATTCTCGACGAATTATAATTAGTTAGGAGTTCATAATTTTAGTGGGAGGCTAGTTTAAGCTCTACGATTTGAGAGTACGGAGTTACAACAAAAATACTAATTAGACACAAATTTACAAAGTAAATAAATTAATAGAGTTTATTTATTATTAATTATATGAGAGATATATATAATAATAATGACCGATAAATCTACTGATCGATTGAGTGCGTTTTTCTGTATATGTCACCCGGACAATTTATTTTCTTTTTTTTGTCATCTCTGTTTCGATATTGTAGGATGTAGAAGAGTGTAATGTAACTTCTGAAATTATTCTTCAGACATTGGAAAATATGAGAGAAAACCCAGTTTTCAACTTGACAATGGACGATCAATTGTTTTTATCTCACAGCATATTATATATACAATATACATTCGATTAAAATTTTAATTACATTATTTACACCCATATATTATATACATAGAAATATTATATGAAGATAAAACAAATTAGAATAATGAGATAATGATGGTGAGGACTTTTAGTAGAGAAAAGAAAATCAGTGTGTAGGGAGTGAGTCATAAGGTTTGTTCCAACCACACTGTCCGACGCGTGCGCATCGGACTAAAATTGAACTCTTGTTGCTAATGCGCATGCGTCGGACAGTTTCAAACTAGTTTGAAATGTGGTTGGAACAAACCTGTAGTATTGATATAGTTAAAGCGTTATTATATAAATAAATACTTGTTTTATTTTATTTTAATTATAAAATGTATAAAATAAATTTGCATTGTGTCTCTCTTTATAGAAATTTTTTTAGGTGTACTTTACATAGCACTTAAGACTTGAGTAGAATATGCAAGTATATTAATTAAATTAATTTTAATACTAAGTACTATGTAATTATGGTGAGGCTCTTTATGATACACGAAAAACCGGAATACAGCTCTCTCTACGGGATCGACCTCACGCGTACCCACTCCTAGGTCAAGGTATAACATTCTCTCCTACATAATAATTCGGATGACAAAAATAATTTCCATGTCTCAAGTAAAATGGACGTGAGACCTACTAATTGTTTCGTCCATCTTCATTTGTTTTTAAGAAAAGAAATGTTATGAATACGGTGTTGAAAGCGCTCGACTTACACCTTACACCGACAACATTGTTAGGCATGAGTTAATAAAAACATCGCATTCTCTGTAAATAAGCCAGCTGAAATAACACAAGAGCTTTTCCCTTTCACATCAAATCTCTTCAAAACAATACCTCTACCTCTACCTTTACCTCTACATCTACCTCTACCTTTGCCTCTACATCTACCTCTACCTCTACCTCTACCTCTACCTCTACCTCTACCTCTACCTTTACCTCTACCTCTACCTCTACCTTTACCTCTACCTCTACCTCTACCTTTACCTCTACATCTACCTCTACCTCTACCTCTACATCTACCTCTACCTCTACCTCTACATCTACCTCTACCTCTACCTCTACCTTTACCTCTACCTCTACGGTCCTTTAGTTCCACTTCACATTCTCCCATTTAGCTTTCTATAAATGCAAACACCAAACAAAGTCACAAGAAAAAAAAATCAACATTATTTATTAAAATTCTCGACGAATTATAATTAGTTAGGAGTTCATAATTTTAGTGGGAGGCTAGTTTAAGCTCTACGATTTGAGAGTACGGAGTTACAACAAAAATACTAATTAGACACAAATTTACAAAGTAAATAAATTAATAGAGTTTATTTATTATTAATTATATGAGAGATATATATAATAATAATGACCGATAAATCTACTGATCGATTGAGTGCGTTTTTCTGTATATGTCACCCGGACAATTTATTTTCTTTTTTTTGTCATCTCTGTTTCGATATTGTAGGATGTAGAAGAGTGTAATGTAACTTCTGAAATTATTCTTCAGACATTGGAAAATATGAGAGAAAACCCAGTTTTCAACTTGACAATGGACGATCAATTGTTTTTATCTCACAGCATATTATATATACAATATACATTCGATTAAAATTTTAATTACATTATTTACACCCATATATTATATACATAGAAATATTATATGAAGATAAAACAAATTAGAATAATGAGATAATGATGGTGAGGACTTTTAGTAGAGAAAAGAAAATCAGTGTGTAGGGAGTGAGTCATAAGGTTTGTTCCAACCACACTGTCCGACGCGTGCGCATCGGACTAAAATTGAACTCTTGTTGCTAATGCGCATGCGTCGGACAGTTTCAAACTAGTTTGAAATGTGGTTGGAACAAACCTGTAGTATTGATATAGTTAAAGCGTTATTATATAAATAAATACTTGTTTTATTTTATTTTAATATTAAATTAAAGTAGTTAATAGATATGTACATTTTTGGTTAGGGTTTTAATGGGTGAAATGATTTGATTTTTTTAAGACAGTGCGGAAATCGGTTGTAAAATGTGTTGATAAGGTACGTAGCGTCTTTGTTTTTATGGTGTATTGTATTGCAGCACGGAACTTAAACTGAACTTGATGTTTACTTTACTTTTAAATTTGTCTGTTCTTTACAAATTAAAAGAATAATAAATACTCGATTTAAAGAGCATTAGAGTGAGGTTAAACCACCCCAGTTAGAAACTAAATCGGTCGACAATGGCGGACGCTATGAGAGCTCTAAGTCAAAAATTGTTTAAACATTATTAAATTAAGTTCTATTTAAGGTAGAACCGATTGAGGTACGAAATTTTGAACAAAAGTTTTGGATCTTTTAAAATCGGTTACTGCTGGTGCAATCTGCTTTTCGATACGATTTACCGTTTAGCCGCAATAAGTCTCCAAAAAATCTTTTAAAGTTGCGTCCACCATCTTCAATTTTTTAAGCTGGAATACAAATAAAACATTAAACTTTTTGGATTTTTCAAGTCGGTTTGGGCCGATTTCCGACCAAACTCCAAAACCTCCAAAGAACTCCAAAGTCCCTAAATAATAATAATTGTTTGCTAGTATTATCTAAAGGCCCCCATACACGATCAAATATTTTGCGCAAAATGTTTGCGCAAACCTGATGTCAGGCAAATTTAGGCCGTACACGTGAAACATCATGTATGCGCAAACATCAAACAGCCCCATACACGGTCAAAATGTTTGACGCAAACATTTTGACCGTGTATGGGCCTAAAGTCGACGGCTGATTTGTTTTCAGAAGGATCACAAAATAGCAATATATATTAATTAAATGTTGTAATTGTTAAAAGTTATTGTAATCACCTGAAGTGTGTCACGTATATACAATCGACCTGAATGGAAATTAAAAATTTCTGGCTAACAAATAGTACTACCATTATTTTATTTCGAAGAATGCAGCACCTGGGACAATGGAACAAAGAAAGAAAAATCCGGTCAAGTATGAACTTGGCATACACAATGACAAGCAACGCAGAAACAGGCCTAAAAGTCTTCATTGTATTCTTTCCAGGAACAAAAAATTGAAAACGCATTTCTTCCACCGCAATTTAGGTACGTAAAGCGAAAAATGCATGCGACCACACACAATCTATTTCCAGTTTTACTTATCCTTACAGTTCTTAAACGGATATTCATTTATTAATATTTTAAAGTTCAGTAATAAACAGAATACTGCGTAATGAAGTAAGTAATAATGAAGAATGACGTTATTCTCAAAAAATCATAAAAATCAGTCTACCAAACTAAAGTCGTACAGTAGCTCGAGTGATTTTTTTACAATAAACCGCACATTACTTCTATATACATTCATCTGAACCAGAAAACGTTTATAAATACAGCTGTAATAAAAAACGGTAACAATTAAACCAATACTGATTGTATAAACAACAGCTACGGGAGAAACAGCACAAGACATAACTGCTAAACAAGGCTGCCATAAAGACGGCTATTATAGAAGACTGCTACGGCAGCAAATATCTTCAGCTTATAAAATGGATTTGATGCTTACTCTTATAAATTAATTGAGCTACTCTCAAGTTTTATTAATGAATGAATGAACTCATCTTTTGAACGATCCTGAATTTATTATGAACGTCTACATCTAAAAAGTTAAGGTCTCTAAATTGCATTTGTTTTTGTTTTTGTTAACAAATCGATACATTAGAATAAGAACAGTTTGCTGTGAACTTTATTACTCTGCTTGCGTTTATATGCATACGAGCCGTTAAGCCCAGCTTAATTTTATATTTAGTAAAAAAAAAATTGAAATCAATTTAGATGAGTTATTATTAATCTATTTGAAGACCGAGATTTTGACCCAACGGATTTTGCATATAAATGGATGCCAAGTTAAATCAAGATGGCGGATCGTAAAATGAGTAGTGAAAAAGCACTTAGGGCTTTATAGAAACCAAAATACAAAAGTTTATAGTCATAGGTCGAGATGTTCTAGATATATGTTAATAAGTCAGTAAGTCAGTGAGTGGTATTTGGATTTTATAACTATACGAGCCGTTAAACCTGTGGCAACAAGACTAATTTTTTATTTAGAAAGTATTTTTTTTAAAAAGTAAAAACAAGTAAATTAATTTTTAATCCAGTCAATATGAGTTATTCAATAAAAAAAATAAAAATAATAAATAAAAAAAATAAAAATAATAATAATAATAATAATACAATTACTAACATAAAACTTGTCCCTCTACGTACACATATATAAAACGTGTCAGTCTACACGTAAACATATATAAAACTGGTCACTCTACGTATACATGATATATAAAATTGTTCACTCTACGTATACATATATAAAACTTGTCCCTCTAAGTATACATATATAAAACTTTTAACTCTACGTATACATATATAAAACTTGTCCCTCTAAGTATACTTATATAAAACTTGTCACTCTACGTAAGCATATATAAAACTTGTCACTCTACGTAGACATATATAAAACTGGTCACTCTACGTATACATATATAAAATTGTCCACTCTACGTATACATATATAAAACTTGTCCCTCTAAGCATACATATATAAAACTTGTAACTCTACGTATAATATAAAACTTGTAACTACGTATACTGTATACATATATATATAAAACTTGTCACTCTACGTATACATATATAACACGATAAAATGACCTGTTTGACTATCAGTGGGAGATTTAGTCTAGGGAACGTTAGTGTAGGCTTGTCGTTAGTCGTAAATTTTTATTTTTTATATATATGTATACAGTATACGTAGAGTTACAAGTTTTATATATGTATACGTAGAGTTACAAGTTTTATATATGTAAACTTATATATGTAAACTGTAATGGATCCATTATAAAATGTATTAATAAGAGCCGTTAAGCAACGGGTTTATCTAATTGATATATATCTAATTGAAGACCAAGAAATCGAAACAAACATTTATTTTGATTGCGGTTGCCATCTTAGCAATAACAAATCATTTCGAGGTGAGTCGTTGCCGTCGGGACACTCTGGATTATACAAGCCATTTGGACGACACGAATTCTTGAGATTATGCCACCTTTTGTTGACGTATTGCTAAAAGGAGATACGAAGGCGTAATCAACAGAAAAACACCCGAGAGAATATAATGGATACGATACCTAACAAAAATATAAATAAATAAATCGATTCGGCACTGCCATATAAAGGTTTTCTAGTTGGTAAAACGACAGTGATTTATATGTTAGATCTTCGTATGAAAATATCTTAATGATGCCATCTACGTATGCATTACATTACATGGACAAGACAAGACAAGGTAGGGCAAGCGAGGATAACGGCGGTAACTTGACTCCCCAGACAATGACGGAAGAATCGCCTGGATTGTCTAGTCTAGAGCGTTAAAACACGTAGGCATAACTATCAGTCAAACTAACATCTAGTTCTGGACGTTACCGGCTCCCGACAGTGTACTATCCGGCTCCCGACAGTGTACTATTTCAACAACAGTTAAAACAACAAGGCTTAATGAATAACTCACCACTTGGAACCGAGTAAATCAAACTAAACTTAGACCTAGTTAAAAGAACCAAGCGTGATTGGAATTCTTTAAGTGTTGCTTTTGTAGCCACCAACAATTGATTCGGTGTAAAACCTTTCAGATTGTGTCTCATAAAAACCCTCATTATATATATATTATAAAACAATATTTAATTTATCTTGAAATACGTGATCACTGGCACCTAGACAAATTGATAGGTTTGTTCCAACCACACTTCAAACTAGTTTGAAACTGTCCGACGCATGTGCATTAGCAACAGGAGTTCAATTTTAGTCCTATGCGCACGCGTCGGACAGTTTCAAAATAATTTGAAGTGTGGTTTGAACCAACCTCACAACTTTAACCCACTGATAATAACGATCGAAAAGTACCACAAGAGCAAGTAAAACTCAAAACAAGACGGTGTTTATAACGTACCCTAAGTGAAAATAAAAATAATAATTTCAATTGCAATGTACATAGTTTTACATCAAATTTATTTTATTTTATTTTTTTGGTTCTTGTATCAGCACTAAATTAATATTTAGGGTGAAAGCTAATACCTATATACATGTATATGTAACTTGTGTGTAAATTTGTATATTTTTTTGCGATACATATTTATATATAAATAATAATAATAAAATAAATACATGGACTAAATATAGAGACGAGTGCTGTAGACACTGCGACATCTACACAGTAATCTCATTGTTTAGTTCCTTAAATGAATGTTATTGTAGTTATTTTTGTATTATCTTAATTGTAATTTTTTTGTGGTGGGGGTAAAGATAAAATGGAATAAACGATATTTATTATGTATTATTATTAATTATTAAGTTTTTGGTACCCCCCCCCCCCCCCC
>KZ651352.1:522101-543718 GCA_001010745.2 Gerris buenoi
AAAAAAAATTCCCCTTGACAGAAATTAGCCGCCATTTTGGACTCCCAGTTTATTAGATCAAATTGCTAATCTTATTTTTTCTTTGGCCCATCAGACCGCACATTGCATATTTTTTTATATTTTTAGTAACAACAGAAATATAGTTTAGGGGAGGGGGGAACACAAAATTTTGATGTTAAAACGCGGAAAATTAAACACTACCCACAAGTGTTATATTTGTAATCTACGCTTCAATATCTTTCAGTTGATACCCCACTCAAAATTTTAAAAAATATATTTTTTTCACGCGATGTGAGTTATCCACCATTTTGAATTTGAACAGCTAATAATTTTGAGTTCACTATATATGTTTCCTGTGTGCGCGACAAAACGATCTTTAATACTGGAAAGTTTCATGTTTTTATCTCTTTTGGTTCAAAAGTTATTGGAACCGTACAGTGTGAGGAGGGAGGGGGGGGGGCGCATCGTGACGGGGTGCCCAGGGCGCAGTAAAAGTTTAAAACGGCCCTGAAAGAAATACGAACTTCCATAGAGGAAGTTTATTAAATATTGCTTCCGAAATAGTTTACCGAAGGTAACGGAAGCTATGTGATCGTTCTGAAGAACGAAAAAATGTTATATCTCCGATTTCTAAAATTCCAAGACAGAAATCCGTTTCAGATATCAGGGAACATTTTTGGTTCCGTGTCTGTCTGTCGGTCCGTCGGTCTGTCGGTATGTCGTTCGATTTTTGCGAACCAATATATCTTAAAAACTACACGTCCAATTTTAATGAAATTCGGGTGGTAGGTGATAATTAGCCCGTTGTTGGTCCCATATAAGTTTCAACTTTCTGCGCTAATTTGTTTATCTTCCACCTGCTCACACACATACATTTATTTACAGCTATATCTTTAAAAAGTAATCATCTGATTTGTATGAAATTTTTATGGTTTATCGAAAGTAGCCTGCAGATAGCACCTGCCAAATTTCAACCGTCTGCGAACTTTATATCGTGCTAAATAATATGCCTATATACTATAAAGCCGCATAGCTAACTAACTTACAGACTGACATTAATGTTTAATGTTTACCCACTTCCAGAATTGCTAGAGACTTGCGGTTTGCGCCATTCGACGCCCAACGTCCATATCGTGAACCAAAATACATAAAAATGTTTCTTCTGTAATTATAAAAAGTTCAATTTTCCCCCTCTTTCACCCCTTAAAAAATAAAAATGGCCGACTTCATTTTTAAGCTGTATTGGGGACTTATTGCGGCTAAACGGTAAGTCGTATTGGAAAACGGATAGCACCAGCGGTAACTGATTTTAAAAGATCTACAACTTTGGTCCTATGACTTTTTGTCGTATTATCATCGGTTGTACCTTAGATGGTGATAATTTTGGTATTTTTTTTCCTTTTTGTCTTTGAATGGCCATAGTTTCTATAATAGTTGACCGATTTTATTTCAGATTGAGGCGCTCAAATCTCACACTAATAAGGTATTTACTTGAAAAAGCCGCGCCGATTCGTTTTTATTATTTATATCGAGGTATTTTTATTTCTTAAACTGATCTTTTCTTTGCGTACTATATCGTGAGGAAGCTATGTGCCACACTAATTGACAGAGTATTTTTTCTGTATTTATTGTTAAAATCCAACAACCGTAGATAAAGTACGGTACGCAACTCGTGAGAAAACTGCATTTTGCTTTGCTCGTGTAATTTTTACTACCCTCGCTGTTGCTCGGGTGCAAACTCCACACTCGCATGTAAAATGCTATTTTCCACACTAGACGCGTAATGTACTATTATCGAACTACGACTTATATTTTCTACCTACCCTCCAAGATTGTATACCACTAAACTAGCTCATAACATGCCAATTCATTTTTAAGGGCAATAAAAATCTAAATTTAATGGCAAAAGAATTAAATCACATAAGATGATACAGAATTCAGAAGAAGACTAAGCATAGCTATCGACCGCAAAAGAGCCAAGATTTATTTGAACCTGATTGTACGGATCTCACCGCAGTCAACCTACCTCCCGTTACCCAATGCTACCAATCGCTAATAGGTGGTTTAACAAACGTCCTTTCGATTCTCAGTAATTGCGGTTTCCATTCCGGAACGCAACCTCATAAATACGCTTATATTGCAATAAAAAAAGGGGCTATAAAAAGGTAATGACGCGTTACAAATAAAGGAAAAATGTAGGGGTGATTGATTATTGGAACACCATTATTTTTTCGATGTTAAACTAAACAATTTTTAGTGTGATAACTGTTTTTTGAGAGCTATTGTTTTAGATTCGAGAAATTTTAAGAAGTCCTTCTAGACCAGGGGTGGCCAACCCGCGGCCCGCCTAGAACATTTTTCCAGCCCGCGAGGTTTATCATACTTTAAAAAAAAATATTTATTTTATATAAATATAATGGCCAAAGTAGTGAAAGTCAATGTACTTATTTAAACAAATACATTATTTGTCCATTTTTTCAAATAAACAGATGAGAAAAAATTAACTTTGATTTTAAAATAATATTTTGGTAATATTATGTCAGATATTGCCTGTTTTAAGGTGGGTTCACAGCTAGCGGATACTTATTTGCGGAGGGCTATATAGATAACAAAATATTGTCTGAGACCCGCTGAGACGGAGGACGGAGTCGTTGTTTCCCTGCCCTCGAGTTTCGATCGGCCAGGTTATAAACATAGCCAATTATAACATCGTTTTTTCAACTTGAATTTAGTTCTCTTGCTTGNAAATTGTCCAATAACTTGTAAGTACGCACGATTTTAAGAATAATCTTTCGTAGTTATTAAGGGAGAAGTATCGCTATATGTATATCTGTAAGATTAAGCGGCAGAGGGGAGAGTAGGGTTATGATAGCCGTCAGGCTCCGACGCTAAATAAGGAAATTGTCCGGCCAGCGCCAGCAGGCCAATTTCCTCAGCCGATTCGATTAAATTCACACTCCAATCTCAAAACCCTCTATTTGTAGCCTCGATTTTGCCCTTAAGATTACAGAGATGGTAAAACCTAAGTGGATGATTACAAGAGGTTTTTGACACATTGTCTTAGATTGTATGCAGCTAAAACGTTTTCAATCTCTAACGATCACATGAGATAACAGGAAAAATATAAAATCCAGCAATGTTTTTATATTTATGGATGCCTAAAGTAATTTAATAAATTAGTAATAACTTTCTATATTATTAAAAAAGTTTTGTAAACAAAGCAGTCCAGTGAGAATGATATAAATACTTAACTTTTCGCTAAACAAGGTTACAGAAATCTCTGGAACCCCTATTTGCCAGTCCACCAGTCATACACGACTACGCGTGTCATTGCAAGCTTCAACCCGGCGCCGGCGCTACTCGCTTCTCTATATTTGTAAAGTAATTAATAGCATGTGAGCTTTTTAAGGTGGGTTCATAGCCTGCGTTTTATACGCGCTGCAGAATAATCTATATTGCCATAACATGACGCGAGAGAAGTCGCTTCCAAAACAACTTTTCTCGCTTCAAAGGTAACTTCAATGAACCTTCCCATCCTCTTTGATTTCATTTTTTGAGTCTCCCATAAACGTTGTAAATATTAAATACTCACTACTTGTTCTTTGTTTTATAACCATCCCTTTAGCAAGTTAGAGTTATGTTTTAATAATAAATTCACTTTGTTTATAACATGAACGAACACTGCGCACAGTATAGGAAGTGTGGTTGAAAACACTCAAGTCTCCTCGGCTTCATATATTTTTATCTATATAGCACAAACGCGCGTTAGATACGCATGGTATGAACCCACCTTACCTCACATTAACATTTTGAGTTAATCAATATAATGTAAGGATTTTTTTGGTAATAAAAAATAATACACACAATAAGGTATTAATCATGTTTCCAGATTAATATTAATAAATATAATGCAATATTGTAATAATTTAAAAATAAAAGCAACTTGAACGTTTTTGCTAATAAATTATGTATAAATTTTAATCATATAAACCAAGGATTTAAAGTAAAAGTTGTATTATTTTTATATTTATATCATGTATTGTATGTTGACTTGATTTTAATGTATGTATATATTTTTTGTTTACACTTACGTGAAATAAGTTCAAAGTAACTGTGTTATTAAGTGTTTAGTTGACAGTTGTTAATGAAATTTTAGTAAGTCAAGTTATTTTATTATGTACATTTATTGACGACTCTTATGGAGGATAATAATTTTAGTCCCTCAGTGTTATAACAGAGATTGAAGATGTTTTAACAACAATGTTGCCTGAAATTGAAGATCAAATGCGCCAAATTACACGTTTATGCAAGATGGAGCCCCGCCCCGTCTCGTCGCTCCTTACAAACAATGCAATGCTTGCAAGAGAGTTGCCCAGACTTAATTCAGCCAGACTAGTGGCCGCCCAACAGACCAGACCTAAATCCAAATGATTACTCTGTCTGGGGTCGGTTAAAACAAAGATGAACAAGGAGCACATATTAAACCATACAACAAGCAAATCTGTAAAATACGCATTAGTTTTTTTGTTGTAATTTTGTAATATATTCATTTTTTAAATAAATTTATTTTATCAAAACTACCCGGACGACTTTTTTAAGACCCTAATTCAAACTGTCCTTGCATGGCTTTCACCATGTTAAGTTATAGACACGAAACGTAAAGTAGAAGAATATAGTTTAAGAACGAAAACGCACATAAACAGAGTAACGGGAAAGCAAACAATACAACAGTAAAAGTAAACACTCACCTGTTGAATACTTCATAGACAAGTATAATAATAAATTAAAATGATGCGAGTAGAATTCATTATCACTCTTCTTGTAAAAAAGTTTTGTACGAGATTGAATGAACGATTTGATAATAACAGGATTTGCCTATTTCTGCATGTTTATCCTTTCGTTCGCTCTTCTTATGTTCGTCTATATTGCTTAACTTGAATGTCTAAATCAAATTGTCCAATAACTTGTAAGTACGCACGATTTTAAGAATAATCTTTCGTAGTTATTAAGGGAGAAGTATCGCTATATGTATATCTGTAAGATTAAGCGGCAGAGGGGAGAGTAGGGTTATGATAGCCGTCAGGCTCCGACGCTAAATAAGGAAATTGTCCGGCCAGCGCCAGCAGGCCAATTTCCTCAGCCGATTCGATTAAATTCACACTCCAATCTCAAAACCCTCTATTTGTAGCCTCGATTTTGCCCTTAAGATTACAGAGATGGTAAAACCTAAGTGGATGATTACAAGAGGTTTTTGACACATTGTCTTAGATTGTATGCAGCTAAAACGTTTTCAATCTCTAACGATCACATGAGATAACAGGAAAAATATAAAATCCAGCAATGTTTTTATATTTATGGATGCCTAAAGTAATTTAATAAATTAGTAATAACTTTCTATATTATTAAAAAAGTTTTGTAAACAAAGCAGTCCAGTGAGAATGATATAAATACTTAACTTTTCGCTAAACAAGGTTACAGAAATCTCTGGAACCCCTATTTGCCAGTCCACCAGTCATACACGACTACGCGTGTCATTGCAAGCTTCAACCCGGCGCCGGCGCTACTCGCTTCTCTATATTTGTAAAGTAATTAATAGCATGTGAGCTTTTTAAGGTGGGTTCATAGCCTGCGTTTTATACGCGCTGCAGAATAATCTATATTGCCATAACATGACGCGAGAGAAGTCGCTTCCAAAACAACTTTTCTCGCTTCAAAGGTAACTTCAATGAACCTTCCCATCCTCTTTGATTTCATTTTTTGAGTCTCCCATAAACGTTGTAAATATTAAATACTCACTACTTGTTCTTTGTTTTATAACCATCCCTTTAGCAAGTTAGAGTTATGTTTTAATAATAAATTCACTTTGTTTATAACATGAACGAACACTGCGCACAGTATAGGAAGTGTGGTTGAAAACACTCAAGTCTCCTCGGCTTCATATATTTTTATCTATATAGCACAAACGCGCGTTAGATACGCATGGTATGAACCCACCTTACCTCACATTAACATTTTGAGTTAATCAATATAATGTAAGGATTTTTTTGGTAATAAAAAATAATACACACAATAAGGTATTAATCATGTTTCCAGATTAATATTAATAAATATAATGCAATATTGTAATAATTTAAAAATAAAAGCAACTTGAACGTTTTTGCTAATAAATTATGTATAAATTTTAATCATATAAACCAAGGATTTAAAGTAAAAGTTGTATTATTTTTATATTTATATCATGTATTGTATGTTGACTTGATTTTAATGTATGTATATATTTTTTGTTTACACTTACGTGAAATAAGTTCAAAGTAACTGTGTTATTAAGTGTTTAGTTGACAGTTGTTAATGAAATTTTAGTAAGTCAAGTTATTTTATTATGTACATTTATTGACGACTCTTATGGAGGATAATAATTTTAGTCCCTCAGTGTTATAACAGAGATTGAAGATGTTTTAACAACAATGTTGCCTGAAATTGAAGATCAAATGCGCCAAATTACACGTTTATGCAAGATGGAGCCCCGCCCCGTCTCGTCGCTCCTTACAAACAATGCAATGCTTGCAAGAGAGTTGCCCAGACTTAATTCAGCCAGACTAGTGGCCGCCCAACAGACCAGACCTAAATCCAAATGATTACTCTGTCTGGGGTCGGTTAAAACAAAGATGAACAAGGAGCACATATTAAACCATACAACAAGCAAATCTGTAAAATACGCATTAGTTTTTTTGTTGTAATTTTGTAATATATTCATTTTTTAAATAAATTTATTTTATCAAAACTACCCGGACGACTTTTTTAAGACCCTAATTCAAACTGTCCTTGCATGGCTTTCACCATGTTAAGTTATAGACACGAAACGTAAAGTAGAAGAATATAGTTTTCAGACCCCGCAAACCCCATGTCTCTATCTATTACAGAGGCTGAGCTATAAATGTTAAAAAAAGAGCTGTATTTATTGCCCACCCTGTATTTATAGTCCAGGAGATAGCGTGCAAAAAAATTTCTGACTAACATCAAGCTAGAATTTTGTATACAAGTCAATCTTTTAGCGCCTTTTAAGAATATGTGGTCGGCTAAGTTCGTCTGCGGGACATAGCTTGGCAATAGGTATTTGAAAAAATCAAACCGGTGGAGAGCGGCCATGTCCCGCCAATTATGGTGGACAGTATGATTTTCGTGATGCTGAGTACAGAATTAATTAGTAGACCAAAAATCAAGTCGATGTTATTATCACACTGGATAGGTTAGCTATTCAAATAATACTAAAAATCAACGTTGTCACCTGTCAAGGGATAAACTAACATCAACTTGATTTTCAGTCTACTAACTAATTCTGTACTCAGGATCATGAAAATCACATTGTCCACCATCCTTGGTGGGACATGGCCGCTCTCCGCCGGTTTGTTTTTTTCAAACGCCTACTGCCAAGCTATGTCCCGCAGACGAACTTAGCCGACCACATATTCTTAAAAGGCGCTAAAAGATTGACTTGTATACAAAATTCTAGCTTGATGTTAGTCAGACACTTTTTTGCACGCTATCTCCTGGGCTATTATATTTATTTCTCACAAAAATAAAAACATAATAAGGGGGAAAAAATTAATTATAAGTATAAATTGAAGTGTGGGTGAAATGATTTGAATGGGAGTTGACAGTGAATTATATCGATTAGAAAGTGAATTATTAAATACTAAATAGAAAACAGGAAAAAGAAAATAAGCTATTATATAAGAATAGTGGTATTAATTTTAAACTACACTTGTAAAGCCTGGTTAGCAAGAGGAGTAGTAATGGATTGACGGTGTTTTTTCTCCTCGTGTATTATTTGTGTAGAACAAGAAACCTTATTATTCGTTTCATAGCGCACACGAAATAACTTCTCATTTTTCTTTTAATCATATAAAATAATATTTTGACTAGAGCTAACCACCACTAATCAAAAGAACCAAGTATGCGGTAATCACTTTAAGATGGTAAAGAAGAGAAAGCCATATAAATAAAGAGTTAAAGAGTGTAGAAGTTAGGCTTACACCTACTACTCTACTACTATGATCAAATGCATTGATCAAACTGACTTTAATAAACCTATAAGTTGTTGATCAATGTAAAAAAAAATAGAGAAAAAATAGTAAGGGATAATAAATTATAATTTCATATTCATACTACGTATTTTATAAAAAATCTTAATATGTATAAAAAATAATAGATTATTTCTATATGAAAACACAATGTTTTTATATTTATGGCTGGCTAAAGTAATTTAATAAATTAGTAATAACTTTCTATATTATTAAAAAAGTTTTGTAAACAAAGCAGTCCAGTGAGAATGATATAAATACTTAACTTTTCGCTAAACAAGGTTACAGAAATCTCTGGAACCCCTATTTGCCAGTCCACCAGTCATACACGACTACGCGTGTCATTGCAAGCTTCAACCCGGCGCCGGCGCTACTCGCTTCTCTATATTTGTAAAGTAATTAATAGCATGTGAGCTTTTTAAGGTGGGTTCATAGCCTGCGTTNTTTTACAAAACTAATATTGTTCATGAAAATCAAACTCAAAAAGTAAACAACAAGCTGTCCAACACTTTTTGAATGTGTTAAAACATAAATTATGTATATAAATGAACAACATTTGTTTGAGTTTATAGTACCAATTTCTTATCTGTATTTTCACGAACATTTAAATCATAAGACTTGAATATGAATAACCATAATTTTCGACCCTCTATCAAAATAAACTGTTCGTTATAATATGCATTTTAATAATTTACGAAGATCAAGAAAATAAAAATACAAGAAAATTATGAAAGACGTGACGAAAAAACCGAATTCTAGTCTTATATGAAGAACCGGAGATTAGGTTACAAATGCGACACTGAAAGCGTTTAAAATATTCGGCTTCCTTGCCCATATCTTAAGAGCTCGGATTCATAGATAAACCGATGCGATGTTTACAAGTTCAAAACGACGTTTACTTCTTTACAAAATTCAATTAAATCTTTCGTATCAACAGGTAACCGGTAAATACTTGAAGTTGTCAAACTCGACCGAAACTTGTTTATTTATTTGTAGAGCGCAAAATGACATCATTCTGTCGGTCTTATTACACATTGCAGTGGTATTCAAGAATGCGCATATCTTCAAATAAAACCGACTAAAAACAGGTCCCTTAATGGGGCTAACAGGTAATACTTCTTTGGATTAAACGTTATCAGGGCCTTTCTTTTTTTTCGATTCAACTACTGTCTAAGACAATTATAAAATAGAAATTCCTAAAACGTTTACGAACGTCCACTTAATCGTTTTCCACGAACTAATTAATTTTTGATCTGTCGATGTCAAAAAAAAAATCTTGTCATGTCAAATAAAATTGTTGGCACCGAAATACCTCAGGTCTAAATCCGAAGAGAAAGTAGCAAATATAATGTACATGAATGAGGTTACATTCATCCCTAGTCACCCTAAATAACAGCTTTTAAAGCTTTTCGGACCCGGTTTTTTTTAACCGTTGAGGGTGGTTAAAGGCCTCTAAGAGTATAGGGTATGGCTAGAGAAGCCAAACCGACGGGCGACCTGCAGCCTTGGTTCGAGCCAGTCAAGGGTCGAGCTTTGCAAGCGATCGTTCAACCTGCTAGTCTGCTAGATGCCATGTCAATATGGGCAAGGTGCTTTTCCTTTAGGTGACTGACCTAGGCCACTCTGCAAAAGGGATCGCAGGTACCTCCGTCTCCAATAGTCTAAAGACATGGCTCCCTTAAGCCTATTAGCTCGATTGACATCCGAAAACGACTACACAAAAAATATTCCACGCCTTAACATCGGGCTGGCTGGACACTGCACAAGCAATTTCGGGTTGATCGTGGCCTACTATTCTTGCTAACGAGCTTAAAACCTACGACCTAATAAAATGAAGTTATATTATATGCAAAAAAGATAAGGATAATTTTCATCCTAATAGTCCGATCTATACACTGTTTTCAATAGTTTCCTTAAATATCGAAGATCGTTTCATTTTAAAAGTGACTTTTGTGGCATAATATTCACACATACAATAATCAATTACTAAAGACATTAATTTATCAAAATGGCCGTAAGCTTAATGAACTACTTATAACTATTTATATATAAGCGTCGGAGCGAGAAGCATACATTTTCACTGTATATTGTAATTTGTTCTCAGGAACAAATAAATGATACTTTATCGTACCTTTTCTTTTATATTTTTCATCTGAATTAGATAATAGTTGTCTTGGATTTTCACAGATAAGATAACAAGGTCTTCAACAGATGCTTTCTTTATTTTGTGTTAACCACCTTTAAATCACCGATAGAGTATATAATAACAAAACGATAGATGAGCCCTACTATAGTTTTATTCGTAAATTTTTCATCGTTGCTATTTTATTTTAAGCGTTAAAATGTCTAACGTGGGGAGCGTCGAAGCCAAGTGGTTAACATACCAGCGCAACTCAGCCTGAAACCGAAGTCAAAACACCGACATGACGAGTTCGAATCCAGGAGAGGAAAGACGCATGTTTCACACTGATGAGTAAAGGCAAATTTTACTACCGGAAAACAGATCCTTTTGATAATCGCTAGTACCGATCATAAAATATACTCCAGGTAAAACATTAGAAATTTACCCGTTTTTTAGAAATGGGTAAAAAAAAGTCTTTTGACTGAGAATAGGTATACTATTATAATCTTAGGTAGTACCGATTTACAGTTGAAATCCACGCACGGTTACAATAATCGTAGTTATTTGCAGTAGGAAGCAGTTAATACGTGTAAACAAGAAGTCGAGTCCTTCGAAGGATAGAGTCTAGAACGCTTTCTTTTTGCCTTGACATTACCTTATCCTAAAAAATGTATTAGAGATAGCCAAAAGAGGTCCGATATAGGCGTGAGAGAGCAAAAAGGTGAAGATGAGGAACTTTGTTTAAGGGGAGCGCAGGGTGAAAAAGCTTGAGAACTACTGGTCTAGACAAGTAAAAGAAACAAACTCGACACAGCGAACTTGAAACTATTTTCGTAAATAACTCTAATACTTGTTACAAGAAAATCCAGTCAAGTATGTGCTCAGAACACACAATCTTCTTCTCGTCCTCTTATTTTACTCGGGGAAAAAACAATCGTCGCAATTTTTCTTCGCCATATGGCATAGGATTTTTTTTTTTTTTGGTTTTTCTGTAAAAATATTTTCTCCTTCATTAACTCCCATAATAATATTTCTCGAAACGAATAAAAAAATATAACTAGTTTATAAGATTTCCGCCATTTGAATTTTTAAAAGACTTAGACGTATTTGACAACATATGATACGTTCAATATAGTGATTCTTATTATCATGGTATTTTATGTTATTGTAATTGTTTTATGATAAAGTTGTAATTATAGGCGTCTAATGGCCTGAAGGCTAAGCAGCCAAAAAATGATAATTAAAGATTCATTTTTCAAAGGAAAGGAGTAAAGTGCTATAAAAGGTAAGTGACAAATTGTACAAATAACATTCATTAAAAATTTGAAGACACGTGTGTCTGAAAGGCTAAGATACAAATAATTATAATAATTATGTATATATTTAAAAAACAAAAAAACAACAACAACAAAACTAATAATGAGAGAAGAAAAATTATATTTTTTATAATTTTTTTTTAATTATATATTTCTATAGCGTAGGATTTCATAGTTTGAAAATCTAGATCTTCTGGAGGAGACAGTGTTAGACAATTTGTGAATCCCGACGTTTCAAACTCATTACAGGAATCATTCTCAAGGGAGTTGCTCATGAGGGGAGTCATTTGCAGAAGTGTTGCAAAGAGTAAGACGAAACTGTGTGCCATTACAGGGATCATTCTCAAGGGAGTTGCTCATGAGGGGAGTCATTTGCAGAAGTGTTGCAAAGAGTAAGACGAAACTGTGTGCCATTACAGGGATCATTCTCAAGGGAGTTGCTCATGAGGGGAGTCATTTGCAGAAGTGTTGCAAAGAGTAAGACGAAACTGTGTGCCATTACAGGGATCATTCTCAAGGGAGTTGCTCATGAGGGGAGTCATTTGCAGAAGTGTTGCAAAGAGTAAGACGAAACTGTGTGCCATTACAGGGATCATTCTCAAGGGAGTTGCTCATGAGGGGAGTCATTTGCAGAAGTGTTGCAAAGAGTAAGACGAAACTGTGTGCCATTACAGGGATCATTCTCAAGGGAGTTGCTCATGAGGGGAGTCATTTGCAGAAGTGTTGCAAAGAGTAAGACGAAACTGTGTGCCATTACAGGGATCATTCTCAAGGGAGTTGCTCATGAGGGGAGTCATTTGCAGAAGTGTTGCAAAGAGTAAGACGAAACTGTGTGCCATTACAGGGATCATTCTCAAGGGAGTTGCTCATGAGGGGAGTCATTTGCAGAAGTGTTGCAAAGAGTAAGACGAAACTGTGTGCCATTACAGGGATCATTCTCAAGGGAGTTGCTCATGAGGGGAGTCATTTGCAGAAGTGTTGCAAAGAGTAAGACGAAACTGTGTGCCATTACAGGGATCATTCTCAAGGGAGTTGCTCATGAGGGGAGTCATTTGCAGAAGTGTTGCAAAGAGTAAGACGAAACTGTGTGCCATTACAGGGATCATTCTCAAGGGAGTTGCTCATGAGGGGAGTCATTTGCAGAAGTGTTGCAAAGAGTAAGACGAAACTGTGTGCCATTACAGGGATCATTCTCAAGGGAGTTGCTCATGAGGGGAGTCATTTGCAGAAGTGTTGCAAAGAGTAAGACGAAACTGTGTGCCATTACAGGGATCATTCTCAAGGGAGTTGCTCATGAGGGGAGTCATTTGCAGAAGTGTTGCAAAGAGTAAGACGAAACTGTGTGCCATTACAGGGATCATTCTCAAGGGAGTTGCTCATGAGGGGAGTCATTTGCAGAAGTGTTGCAAAGAGTAAGACGAAACTGTGTGCCATTACAGGGATCATTCTCAAGGGAGTTGCTCATGAGGGGAGTCATTTGCAGAAGTGTTGCAAAGAGTAAGACGAAACTGTGTGCCATTACAGGGATCATTCTCAAGGGAGTTGCTCATGAGGGGGAGTCATTTGCAAAAGTGTTGCAAAGAGTAAGACGAAACTGTGTGCTGAGAGTAGCTAATGAATCTCGTCATTAGCAAATCCCTTGATAATGATCCCTGTAGCGGGTTCGAAACGAGGGGATTCACAATATCTCCGACGTGGTCCCTTTAGAAAGATCTAGATTTATTATACTGTTAATAATTTAAATTCATTTAATTTAATTATACTGTAATTATAAAAAAAATTATTTCAATTTATTTAACTTAATTAATGTTAATAATTTATTTATTAATCGGACGAAACCGGATAAAAATATCTGACAATGAATTGTGAGTTCTTCAACAACAAAATATTGTTGTGAGAAGCGAACATATCTTCTTACATGATGGTAGAATGACGCAAGAAGGCCTATAGCTCTTTTAAGGGTATACTGAAAAAGACTGGAGACTTGGAACGTACTGAGAAGAACAAAGAACAATATCTCAAAGAAACGGCCGGAATTCTAGCATTTCTTCCGACAATTACAGCTTCAAAAAGAACCGGCTACTACTAACATGAAACCCGCATCTTTTCTTTACTATTAACTATAAATCAAACCTTTATACTTTATATGTAGCGAAGGCTTTCTCGAGAACGTTTGTATGTGAGAAGAGACGCGTTTTATCCACAAGAATTATAAGAATGGTACGTAGGTATTAAGATGAATTTAAATTTTAAAGAGCGAAATTGATCAGTTAATTATCAAAAAACCAAAATAGCTAATTTTAAACACTCACCTATTCCACTTGAGTCGGTGCACCGATTATGACCACCTATCATGATCACTGAGAGTAACACTACATTGAAAATGACCACCCTACATCACCACTGGTGCATATAAAAGTACACTGATGATTACCACCTATCATCATCACTGAGAGTAACAGTACATTGAAGATGACCACCCTACATCACCACTGGTGCATATAAAAGTACACTGATGATTACCACCTATCATCATCACTGAGAGTAACAGTACACTGAAGNCCTCAATAACACGACAACTTCAATCACCAGTGCAATTTTCAAATGCCCTTGAGATTGCCACAACACCTCCACCTCTATAACGCGACTATTATTAAACAACCTCAATAACACGACAACTTCAATCACCAGTGCAATTTTCAAATGCCCTTGAGATTGCCACAACACCTCCACCTCTATAACGCGACTATTATTAAACAACCTCAATAACACGACAACTTCAATCACCAGTGCAATTTTCAAATGCCCTTGAGATTGCCACAACACCTCCACCTCTATAACGCGACTATTATTAAACAACCTCAATAACACGACAACTTCAATCACCAGTGCAATTTTCAAATGCCCTTGAGATTGCCACAACACCTCCACCTCTATAACGCGACTATTATTAAACAACCTCAATAACACGACAACTTCAATCACCAGTGCAATTTTCAAATGCCCTTGAGATTGCCACAACACCTCCACCTCTATAACGCGACTATTATTAAACAACCTCAATAACACGACAACTTCAATCACCAGTGCAATTTTCAAATGCCCTTGAGATTGCCACAACACCTCCACCTCTATAACGCGACTATTATTAAACAACCTCAATAACACGACAACTTCAATCACCAGTGCAATTTTCAAATGCCCTTGAGATTGCCACAACACCTCCACCTCTATAACGCGACTATTATTAAACAACCTCAATAACACGACAACTTCAATCACCAGTGCAATTTTCAAATGCCCTTGAGATTGCCACAACACCTCCACCTCTATAACGCGACTATTATTAAACAACCTCAATAACACGACAACTTCAATCACCAGTGCAATTTTCAAATGCCCTTGAGATTGCCACAACACCTCCACCTCTATAACGCGACTATTATTAAACAACCTCAATAACACGACAACTTCAATCACCAGTGCAATTTTCAAATGCCCTTGAGATTGCCACAACACCTCCACCTCTATAACGCGACTATTATTAAACAACCTCAATAACACGACAACTTCAATCACCAGTGCAATTTTCAAATGCCCTTGAGATTGCCACAACACCTCCACCTCTATAACGCGACTATTATTAAACAACCTCAATAACACGACAACTTCAATCACCAGTGCAATTTTCAAATGCCCTTGAGATTGCCACAACACCTCCACCTCTATAACGCGACTATTATTAAACAACCTCAATAACACGACAACTTCAATCACCAGTGCAATTTTCAAATGCCCTTGAGATTGCCACAACACCTCCACCTCTATAACGCGACTATTATTAAACAACCTCAATAACACGACAACTTCAATCACCAGTGCAATTTTCAAATGCCCTTGAGATTGCCACAACACCTCCACCTCTATAACGCGACTATTATTAAACAACCTCAATAACACGACAACTTCAATCACCAGTGCAATTTTCAAATGCCCTTGAGATTGCCACAACACCTCCACCTCTATAACGCGACTATTATTAAACAACCTCAATAACACGACAACTTCAATCACCAGTGCAATTTTCAAATGCCCTTGAGATTGCCACAACACCTCCACCTCTATAACGCGACTATTATTAAACAACCTCAATAACACGACAACTTCAATCACCAGTGCAATTTTCAAATGCCCTTGAGATTGCCACAACACCTCCACCTCTATAACGCGACTATTATTAAACAACCTCAATAACACGACAACTTCAATCACCAGTGCAATTTTCAAATGCCCTTGAGATTGCCACAACACCTCCACCTCTATAACGCGACTATTATTAAACAACCTCAATAACACGACAACTTCAATCACCAGTGCAATTTTCAAATGCCCTTGAGATTGCCACAACACCTCCACCTCTATAACGCGACTATTATTAAACAACCTCAATAACACGACAACTTCAATCACCAGTGCAATTTTCAAATGCCCTTGAGATTGCCACAACACCTCCACCTCTATAACGCGACTATTATTAAACAACCTCAATAACACGACAACTTCAATCACCAGTGCAATTTTCAAATGCCCTTGAGATTGCCACAACACCTCCACCTCTATAACGCGACTATTATTAAACAACCTCAATAACACGACAACTTCAATCACCAGTGCAATTTTCAAATGCCCTTGAGATTGCCACAACACCTCCACCTCTATAACGCGACTATTATTAAACAACCTCAATAACACGACAACTTCAATCACCAGTGCAATTTTCAAATGCCCTTGAGATTGCCACAACACCTCCACCTCTATAACGCGACTATTATTAAACAACCTCAATAACACGACAACTTCAATCACCAGTGCAATTTTCAAATGCCCTTGAGATTGCCACAACACCTCCACCTCTATAACGCGACTATTATTAAACAACCTCAATAACACGACAACTTCAATCACCAGTGCAATTTTCAAATGCCCTTGAGATTGCCACAACACCTCCACCTCTATAACGCGACTATTATTAAACAACCTCAATAACACGACAACTTCAATCACCAGTGCAATTTTCAAATGCCCTTGAGATTGCCACAACACCTCCACCTCTATAACGCGACTATTATTAAACAACCTCAATAACACGACAACTTCAATCACCAGTGCAATTTTCAAATCCCCTTAAGATTGCCACAACACCTCCACCTCTATAACGCGACTGTTATTAAACAACCTCAATAACACGGATTTTCTTCCGATTCACAACATGACTCAGAATCTCTATAACAAGTCGTTTTGAGAAGTCAACCTTTATAACGCGACTCTATACAGGGACGGGTTGACTTTGAACAAGTCTAGACTTAAAAACCCCGTCCATTAACCTTGATAACACGACTAATAGCCAAAATAACCTTGATAACACGACCCTCAACAATAAGAGCACCTCAATAACCAGACTGTTTCCTTAATCCCCTTGACAAACTTCTTATAGAAGTTCTACTGAATGTATATATCTACAAACTATACTTTTTAAGACACTCCTTTAGATATAGTTACACTCCCTTGTATTTTTTTTATAAGGTTATAACAATGTAAAGAAGGTGCACGGAATGTTCTTCTTTAGACTGTTACTTCCCTTATAAAAAATCATAGAGGAGTAACAATCTAAAAAAGGTGGATGGAATGTTCTTCTTTAGACTGTTACTTCCCTTATAAAAACAGAAGTGTGATATTCCTTTGTCCCAAAGTACATTGCCCTAAACATTCCTTTATCTTAATAGTTATTTAGTTAATGATATTTGTATTCTAAAAGAACTTAGGGGAGTAACAATCTAAAGAAGTGCCCTTTTTAAGAACAAAAAAATAAACAATGCTGATAAAAATATTGTTTAAACAAACAAAGGTATAAGTTGTACAAAGTTTATTTGTTGGGTCACTGAGGCCGTCCAAGGTGTCTCGGCCTCTGTCCGTATTCCTACCTTATTGTTCTTTTGCCTTTATTGTTTCCATTTCGACATTTGTCTCTTAATTGTAATTAAGACAAACAATTGTTCGTTACCTTGTTAAATCAACAACATTCCAACGTACCAAAAACTGTTTCCTTTTTTGGTTAAAAAAAAAACCGACGTTTTACATTAAAACCAATCCCGAATTACAGCTTATTGATCACAGGACCTGAAAAATATGAGTTATAACAGTACGTTACCCATCTAGTGTGGAAAATTGCATTTTCCATGCGGGTGTGGAGTTTGCTTTGCACCTGAGCGATAACAAGGGAAGTAAAACCACCAAAGAAAAATGCGGTTTTCGCACGAGTTGCGTACCGTACTTAATATACTATTGTCGGAGTTTAATAATAAATACAGAAAAAAATATTTAATAAACTTCCTGCGTATGCAAGTTCGTATTTCTCTTTTGATAAAGATAACATTAATTCATTAGTAGAATTTTGAGCCGAATTGATTATCTCGGGAGGCGTATTATTCTCCCCATATTCATCATAATGTCATAAATCAATAATTGTTTTTCACTAAAAACTCGATATTAACAGTTACTTTAATTAAACAAACAGCAAATTGTTTTGTTAAATGTAAATAAACTCGCTAATAGTGCGTTAAAGTGAAGAAGTCTTCTTTTTTACCGCTCTAGGGAAGTAAAAAAAAGAGCAATTATGATGCAAGGAATTAGCATGGGCAATGAATACAAGTACGTAAAGAATCACTTCTACCCATCTAAACAGAGATACAATGTTTATATTTCGTATCAATCGTAGATAAAATATTTTTTTAAAATCAGAAAGAACATTCTAACAATTAATAGTAACTAGAATAAATGTTAAATTCAAATTACACGAAGTATATTCGCTAACTGAATATACGTCATTATTGGTTATTAATTTAATTTTTTTTTAATTTTTCCCCGCAATCGAAACACATACATCAAAATCTCTAAGCGGTCACGCTTAACCTAACTACACCACAGGGAGGGCGTGGACGCCCGAATTACATCAAAGAATAGAAAAGAAATAATTAATGAATGACTAATAATGTTAATTATTAGTTATTTTAATTAAAAATGCAATAAGTGATAATATATATATATATATATATATATATATATATATATATAGAGACATGTGAGTCACGTAACTTTAGCACCTCCTGTAACTTTTGAACANTATATTTTATTAAATATCGATCAGATTATGAGAAGGAGAAAATGACGGAAGGATGGGTGGCTGGTTGTAGGTGACTTTGAAAGGCTAAAGGAGACTGTGAGGTTTGTGCTTGTGCAGCGAGTATATGGACCGGAAGCTACGGCAAGTCAAGGAATGTCTCCTTGCCCACACGTAATTCCACATTACCCTTGTGCTTGCCCGAGTATACTTGTTTTCATTTCATACCTGTAATAATACAGATATGAGCTTTCATTGCACCACCCTAATACCATTTCAATTTCATCACCATCAAGTACCATGATTATTAGTCGTTCATTTATATTGTTTATATTATTAAACGCCGGGGAAGTGTGACGTCACTTACGTAAAAAAGTGTGTTGTTAGGTTAGCTAGCTCATAACATTGGATACACGACTGGGTTTTATCAGTGCTATTTTATTTTATTATTATTTTTTAATCAATTATTTGTTTTATCATCTATAATGTGCACATTTATTGGCTTATTAATGATGTTACTGAAAAAAGATAAGGTTAGAAACAGTTAAAAAAAGCTTTTAATAGAGTAAAACAGAGCATACCTGTAAGTAAGTTATTTTACATCTTATTTGAGTTATTTGTGAGAATTATTTGTTTTATCATCTATAATGTATAAATTTGTTGGCTTATTAATAATGTTACTAATATATGATAAGGTTAAAAAAGCTTTTAATACAATAAAAAGAGGAAAAAACTATAAAATGCTTACAGAACACTAGTAAACAATCGTTTGTTTTGAGCCAGAAAAAGATAACCTGACAAAAAATCGTCGAGGGCGCATGACGTCACAGCAACCTTTGACACTTTTACGTAACCTCTCTGACGCGACGTATTATACTACTGTAGCTGGATACCCCCGTGCTTCTCTACCAAGTGTTATTTTAATTTGATAAGTTTAAAAACTACCATCGAGAAACATTTAAATTATTTTACTATGCGAGAATATCTAGATTCTATCCCTCCCACTTATTTCTATACCCCCTCCTCTTCGATTAGATAATTTCCAAATATCCCAAATTTCCCCCCTCCTAAATGAAAATACGACAAAACTGTACATGATAACAATTACTCTTAAAGAGCTTTTCAACGATACGCATCATGAAGGGTATTCATTACTTGCACCCCGTACCCCTGTGTACCAAAATTTATAGACAGTGATTTTCCCCTTGCTTTTAAGGTAGAGTGTGCAAATTTTCATCGAAATCGGACTAAAACTGTAGATTTGTATAAAGAACATACACATACATTGACATTTATATATAATTTATATTGATTATACGTGATTACACTATTTTTATAATTACACTATTTTTATAATTAGTATTGTTTTTTGACACTCAGACTGACCAACCTATGTGATGAAGAAATAAAATCCCACAGGCCTGGTGGCCTGAGGGAGAGAGGGAAATGCATAATTTGTTTGTCAACAAAAGAAGGTTATTTTACTAGTTCAACAAATCGCGATCTTTTTACCTGATTTTGCCACTTAGATTTCACTTCTTATTTACGAATATGTTTTGAAATTTAATGCTAGAGTTAATTTCCTTTATAAAATCAAGAAATTTAATGTCGGTAGTCGGTAATGAAACTTTATGAAAAGTGTAGGCTTAAAACTAAACAGAATAATCTAATTTGGATTGTAATGAAAGGAAGTTTAAGAAGCTTTGTTAATTCAGTCAAAGTTTACATTTTAATCTATCAATATTTGAGTGCAGTGTGAAAGTAGTAGTTATTATTTTTCGGTAAATAAACAATAAACCCTATAATTGTTATATAACATGGAAAACGATAGCGATTACTGAGTTCGTCAATTTTCTGTCTGAGTCTTACTTTGTCAGAATAACTTAACAAATTGAAATGACGGGTAGTTAAAAACAAAATTCAAAAACCAGTATAATATTTAGTGCATTAGCATTATATTTAAATAACATAAAAAGTGAATAATATATAAAAGTGAATTCAAGCAGTGGAGTGGAGGTTATAAAGTCTCTTCGAACGGTTACCCTTTATGTCGGCGCCCCTCCACTAGAGAAATTTTTATTTGCCTAGTTGGCCCGACCTTCAAAAATTCAAAATCCAGAGCTCTCATTGGCTCCTTCTCTATTTTCCCGCGCTGTCAAAAATCATTACTAATCTTAAAACTAGTGTACAGTGATACTAAGGAGAGAAAATAGTTGTAATAAACAAGGAGTGAATATAAAATACAACGCCGCAATCAAATACAAATCTCTCATATTATCATTATCATTATCATAATCAAATCATTTTTCTCACGGTCTCTATTTGAGCATTTTGATGGTACATGCGAAAACTTTCGGCATTCTCATAGCAGACTATATTGTCAACATACAAACAAAATTATTTACTTATCTTATACTCTTCATTATTGACATTAGCTGCTTACTAATAAAAAAACTACTAAACCTCTTCTTTATATACTTGTAATTTTTTCTCTTTAAAAAAAAGGCGAGAAAGTGTTCATTTAAAAGCGGTTTACGTAACGAAAAAACAAGACAGCGTCGACCTTGATACATCGTTAAAAGGTGGCCGGCTATATTTAGAAAGATCCTAATTAAGAAATAAATTAAACAAGTATTAAAATCCTTACACGCTAATTAAAATTAAATAAGGTTCACACGATCGGTAATAAAGAATAGTTACTTCGATCAAAACCACCGTTTAAAATATCGAAAGTTATACAGGTTCGAATAAATTATAGCGAGCGTATTCGTCTTCAAACATGGAAATCAAATGTTTTAATGTGCATATGAAATTCGGTAAGTACAGTGCGTATGCGTAGGTCGGCACTGGACAGAAGACAGAATGGCCGACGAAATTCGGTACTCAGTCAGTGCTATTTTATTTTATTATTATTTTTTAAT
>KZ651352.1:556287-566936 GCA_001010745.2 Gerris buenoi
GGGGGGGGGGGGGAGTGTCTCCTGTAAAAAAAAATTCCCCCCCAATTTTTATTTTAATGGCACCCTGAGCGCCATCCCTGAAGATGCTTCTAGTAGTGGAAGCGAAACGTCGGACTCATCCCCTTCGAGACGCGGATTCCACCAACCAAGCTGTTTATTATGGACTGTATTTGTTAATTATATCGAATTTGCTGTCAAGTTTGATTTACCGTAGCTGAGTTGGTATTGGTCGATCTAGCCTTGTACGAGCTAATTCTAAAATTACTCTTAATTTGGGAAGCGGTCTTGTTCTAGCAAGGGGTGTCACTTTCAATAATTTCTCGTTTCCAAAGAAGTTAACCGGCTTTCGGTTTCACTGGACGAACCGATTTCACTAGTCACCACGTAGAAGTCTTCTCACCTGACCGGCCAAACTAGTCCCAGGGCCCACTCCCGACATCTGTAAGTAACCCCGCCTCAGCCTATTTTACTATTAGGCATGCCACTCTCAGCTCCTTTTCAAACTTGACCAGTTTCAATAACCACATATTATTCAGTATTTATCGATTCCCATAAGTTAAACAATTGCGGGGTTGTATTTCGGACAAAAAGTATACCAACATGATTATGATTATACCAAATTTCTTATATGATTCGTGCTACGAGTAGTTTTATTTTAATTATACGTATAACTAAAATGTATTTTAAAGTTTATTAAGCCTATCCTTTATATTAGAGTAGTGCCTCGACCGCTCACCTTAAATCGATTTGTTATTGCCAAGCTAAGGCAACCACATTTAATTCAATAATAAGTAATGTTTGTTTTGATTTGTGGGTCTTTAAATAGATATAATAACTTATCTAAATTAATTTACTTAATTTTAAATTTTTTCTAAATATAAAATGAAGCCCGTTGCTCTTTTTAATTGACGTTGTAAGAATTTTATACACATAATGATATTTTACTCGGTGCATATAAGCTAAGAAATTAGATATATGTAGAGTTGTTGAGTATGTAGATACTCGATTAAGGGGAAGAAACGGTAATATTAAAAATGAAAATACCCCCGACATCCGATAACAAATGTTTACCCTCCCTCCTCCCTTTATCTTTCCTTTCGTCACTAGTCGTTTTAAAGTTTAGCTCGGAATCGTAGAAGCGCGGAGCTTCTATGAAATGTGATTACTGAAGGAGAACCAGACAGCATTAAATGCCGTGTTTATTCGTCCGGTCAGTACACCGGATACAAAAGATATTTGCACTCCTAATCCTAATTCAATTCATTGCACTTAATTCTATAGCCAAAAATCCTGGCCTATAGCTGTCAATCGGGCCAGTCTAGTTAACGTATCCTTATTCGATTCAGGGCATTTAATTCCATCGGCTAAAAATTTCGGGCCCGGAAGGCAATTGGACTGATTTAGTTTAGGAAGCCTAATTTAATTCAATGAATGTAATTCCATCAGCACAAATACGGGCCCAGCCGACAATCGGGCCAGTCTAGTGTTTGATAGTTTTAGTTTCATCGGCAAAAATCCGGGCCAAGCCGGCAGTTGGCCCGAATTAATTTATGCTTCATAATTCCAATTTTAATTCCAATCGAATCGGCAAAAATCCGGGCCTAGCCCGCAATCGGGCCGGTTTACTTATTAATAGTTTTAGTTTCATCGGCAAAAATCCGGGCCTAGCCGGCAATCGGGCTGGTATAGTTTTTAATAGTTTTAGTTTCATCGTCAATAATCCGGGCCAAGCCGGCTATTGAGCCTACATAGTTTATGATTCCTAATTTAATTCCATCGGCAAAATCCGGGCCGAGAGCATTTGGGGTGATTAAGTGTATATATAATCTAATAGAATACTTAATTAATTACTTTTATAGGAAAATATTTACAGAAAATTCGAATGCACCTGACATTAGTGATGAGTACTGTGTTTATTTGGTTTTACATGTATGGCGGGTCCAAGTTATGTAATCATTTTACATACCTCTTGGGCCCCCCAGCTCTTTTAAAAAAATAAATTTGGTACTTCTCTAGGCATGAATTGTTTTAAGTTTGAACTTGTTCAGCAATTAATTTATTCGTTTAACTCGTGTAAAATACCACACTGGAAAAATAATAGTCATTTAACTTGATAAAATGTCATACTGGAAAAAATCAATCAGTTATTTACAGCAAAATGAATTTAAGAATTGTTTGCTACACAAAATTTTAATAATAAAGACGGACTTTTTTTAAAGTAAAACATCAGAGTAACATGTGCATAAATTATTCAG
Source organism: Gerris buenoi (assembly GCA_001010745.2). NCBI lineage: Eukaryota > Metazoa > Arthropoda > Insecta > Hemiptera > Gerridae > Gerris > Gerris buenoi. Next base: position 558,543 of record KZ651352.1, read on the forward strand.
CAAGTGAAACAGCAAAAATCTTTTAAAACACAATTAACGACACGAGTGTTTCGCGTTTCCAAGCCACCACAGTTCCTAGTTTTCCGCACACCTTAGTTGAAGTTATTAGTTATTAGGTTGTAAGAATCAATTACGTAATCGTGTAGTATCCCAATATCCCGACGACGGCGACGTCTCACCTCGAAACGACGTGTTACTGCTAAGCTAAAGCAACCACCTTTTTTCCACTAAAAATAAAGGTTTGTTTTGATTTGTCGGACTTCAAAAAGATATAATAACTTATCTAAATAGGTGTCTGAATTAATTTACTTAATTTTACTTTTTTCTAAATATAAAAAAGGCCATTGCCACGGGCTTAGCGGCTTGCTTAATTATTGAACGAGTAGACAGTAGGCTCGATTAAAAGAAGCGTGTAATATGTACATATATATATATGTAGGTCGTCGAAAAGTAGGCGAGGTGATAATACCGCTTGGTTTTTCTGCGAATTTCTGTTTTTCAAACAATTGCTTTTGTCTTTATCAATAGCCCGGGGGTTTCCACGTCAAATAACTGTACGCCTTGTAGTTGCAATTCTAATGTATGTGCACTCAAACATCCTGATTCCTATCTAGTGGGTAAGCAAGTCGGGTTAGCGGGTTTTTAAAGAGTGACATTCAGGAGTGGGTACTTTCAAAACCGACTCCCAGCGTTATCTTATTAGATGCATTTTTAGATTTAACAACACAGGAAAATTTGATTATCGAACATAACTTGATCACAAATAGTTAAATATCCACGTATCAAGTAGAGTTTAAAATAAATTAGATTCATCATGGAAGAGGTGTAGATCAATAACCAAACAACGTCTTCACACAAAATAACTGTATTTATTACAATTGACCGGTTTCGGCTGTTCTAATGCAGCCTTCTTCAGATAATCTACAAACCAAATAACAAACTAAATTTAGAATTATACAAAGAGGTTGCAAGAATTATTAAGTGAAACAGAATGAAAGCAGAGCTTAATATAAAAATCCAAAAGAAAAAAAGAAAAAATATATGTATATAAAAAAAAAAAAAAATTGATAAAATTTAAATAAAGAATATAATGTAAAATACCTGAGTAGGTTATTAAGAGACTTCAAAAATGCAAGTGAAGTTAAAAATTTTCTTCACTTAATAATTCTTGCAACCTCTTTGTATAATTCTAAATTTAGTTTGTTATTTGGTTTGTAGATTATCTGAAAAAGGCTGCATTAGAACAGCCGAAACCGGTCAATTGTAATAAATACAGTTATTTTGTGTGAAGACGTTGTTTGGTTATTGATCTACACCTCTTCCATGATGAGTCGCTATCACACATTGGAGAAAAACACAGTCGATAAATTAGATTATCTTTCACTATTAAAACCAACATTAAAATTAATTTATACTTAACTTTATGAATATGACATTATAATTATTCATTAGAAAAATAAAAGCATATACGGTTCAGTCTTATAATCGATATAAAGTAATTCAAACATTAAATTGTCGATGTTGACAATAAACAAAATTTTTAAGTATATATATATTCTTTGGTAAGATAATGTTAACATAGTTATTATATTTGTGATAATCGAGTCGAAAATAAGCATTGCAGCAAATGATCGTTCATTTAAGTGACTGATGAATTGTTGAGGTTGCTACGACAGCTAACATATTCCAAGCCGTGCCGATGGAATATACCTATCTGTTGGCTGCAGTGCAGTGCTGTCCAGGGGTAAAAGCATTCACACCATACCGGCCAAACGCACTTAGACCCAGTATAGCCTTGTATTATTACACTGTAATATTTTTACACGACACATTCGTTGTGTGATTATACACCAAATCATTGTGTTTTTTCAAGTAAGCTTATTCTTATTTGCTTGTTCAAAATTTGGGACAGTGTCATGCTCAGTTAGTATTGCAATAGCATTGCATTTGTGATAAACGTATTATATCATTGATTACCGTTTTAAAGAATTTGGAATAAAACGTCAATCCACGCCTAGGGATTCAAATATTCTCGATTCGAGAATTAATGGATTTCTAGGTTTCCCTATATCGATCTTTAAGTTTACGTCCCGTCGCACAAGCCACTCGGTTACATGGATCGTCCGTTATTCTACATTAAGCTTTAGGTGTAAATGCTTAGATTTGAAATAACATAGCTTCATAATGTTCAAAGATATCGAATCGTCTACGTACGTAAGGCTTATAAGATAAACTTTCGTGCATATCACAATATGGAATCTATTAAAACTAAATTTTATCGAGTAAAATGCAAAAAAATAACCGAATGTCGGAGGATTTTTGTTACTATCTATTATAAAGGCGATCTTCATTTCGTCCCTGATTTGTTATTTAAAATTAAAAATTTGTCGAAAAAAAACCAACTATAAATAAAGATACATTTCTCTAAATAATACGTGTGCCATATATGATCAAGTATCAAGTATACGTCGGCAAAAATGACCTTTCGCATAAAACACTCTTACGCATTCCGATATCCACCCCACTCCTAGAACTGACACTTATGAACAATGATCCGGTCATTTGCAGGTTGCGTATAATACATACATACGTTTCCATTAGCGGACATGAAGTAGGTTCGAGCTTCCACAGTCTCAAACATTACCTTAGTCGAAACATTACACAAGTAGTTCTTCAGGGCCACTCATATAAACAGAAAATCTTTACAATGTTGTAAATGTCATGAAATAGTACTGACAGTTACCTTGGATCGAAATATGTAGGTACAGAGTTCGCTGTTGTTTATAGCGAAATCAGAAAAATCGATTGACATTATTTATTAAGTAAAAAACATTTTAATTCATTAAGACTAAAAATACGTGATATGCCAATTTTAAATTGGTATCTTTTTCAATATCTCTATAAAAGTTTTTTTTGACAATTTCTTGTGTAAATGTTCTTTGGACTCTTGGCATAGAATTAATTAGCCTTAAAAGGATTAATAAGAAAAATTATAAAGTAGAATTAATAACTAGGATTATAAAGTAGGATTAATAAGTTGGAGTATAAAGTAGGATAGGGAGTAATTTTGGATGGGTAACCAAGCAAATATGTGCCTTAATCCTTAATTGATTGTGATTATAAGCAAGCTGTATCATGTGTCCGTGGACTGGCCTTGCTTACTACCTATTCTTGGTGGACATAATAAAATCTCATAATTTGTGACAACTGAATACTTTTTTTAGAAATTCCACATTAAATATTTTCAAGATGGCGGCCAATATAATATATTACAGTGAGCACGACATGTCATAAATAAATTTAAAGGTCTTAAAGTGTAAAAATGAATTAAAATTTCACACTTAATATTTTCAAGATGGTTGGCAAGATAGCAGACTAAAAATAAAGTTTTTTACTAAACATGATATATATCATATCATGATGAAGGTCTTGAAGAGTAGGAAAATAATATATAGCTATTTACTACAAAACTTTCATTCTTTGCCGGCATTTTGAAAACAAATATGACAAATATGGATTGGGGGCTTGCAAAAAAAGTTTATGGTTTTATAGCATGTCACATGCCATTTTAATAACATTTTCAGGTAGATCAAGAATATGTAAGTTTTTCCCAGCCAAATTTTACATGCCAGCAAAATTGAAATATGGCCGATTGAAGAGCAAATTTTTTTTTTCTACACGAGTTCTTGATGCACCGCATCACTAGTTAAGTTATAAGTTATACTACATTTAACTCGTTTAAACTGACTGGGTTATTGTCTATGAATCAATAACCAATATTTTACAATGCCAACGCTTTTAATCGTCGACAATTTTATGTTTATTAACACAAGTGGAACTTTGCTACTCAACTGGCAACTGGCACAATGTCAAATGAATGGTACCCATTATTATTATTATTATTATAAGAAAACTATATTATTTTCTATTACAGTTCATGTCGATATGTTTCCTGCGAAGCCTGGGTGTGTGGAATTGGCGCAAGAAAAGCCTTGGATTGAGATAAATGGAGAGGCATTGTGAAAGAGGCCAGGACGCTTCAAAGGTTGTAGGGCCACGGGCCACAGTGTAGAGTGTAGAGGTGGTGCGTGGTGCGGTGATATGTTAATACGTTTAGACCTTTTGGAGAAACAAATTAAATAATAAGTATTTTTATATGAATAATAAGTATTATAATATGAAAAATACATAAATTACAATTCAATTTGAGAACAGGAGCTAAGCCAAAGTGACTTGAGCTTAACACAGTTTAAAACATTTAATTTTGCTCATTGAGTTTTTCCACTTTGTATTAAACTCAAACTTTAATATCACTTATATAATCGAGTAGCGTCCTTACGGCGACTCTCCTTACGGCGTCCTTAAGGACTCCTTAAGACTCCTCGAAATGATTTGTTATTACTAATCTGACAACCACATTTTTTCCAATAAAAATACATGTTTTTGATTTATCGATCTTTAAATAGATATAATAACTTCTAAATAGATATCTAAATTAATCGACTTGAGTTTAGTTTTTTAAATATAAAATTAAGGCCGTTGCCACGGGCTTAACGGCCCATATTTATATAATGATTAGTGAAAGTGAAAATGAAGGTCTCCATAAGATGACTTCTTCGTAACATAGATTAAAGGGATTCAATAAATGGTTAAGTCTGCGTTGAGTAAAGATCTATCTGGTCAGTCAACTTCGGACACAGTTGGCTGATCTTAGTAAAGAGTTTCCCACAGGCACTGCTTGACTTTCATTGCCGCCCTCCTACTTCCTTTCGCACACAATATTTCAATTTACCACTTAGATAAACACGTGATCTCTCTCTCCAACAAGCCACTACTCGAATTACCATTATGCTTTCTTAATTCTTCGTTAATTCTTACGTCGTTAAAACGAGACCATTCTTCTTTAAAACCCGGTTAAGAGTTTCACACAGGTATCTCCGTTCTATTGTTATTATATGTGAAGCGGTGTAGTAAAGCTAGCAACCGTGAAGATCAAAACAACAGAAAAACCGAGTGTCAATCCGATAAATAAGAAAAATGCTTAAATTCAAACCGATATTTTGGCTGGGAAAACGTAACCTCATTAAATGGCCTCATTGCTTATAATCACTAGAAATAAGCTTATTAAAATTTCGGTAAAAATGATTACCTTTAAATCTATAGGGTAGATGAAAGAGGCTAGAGGAAATATAAATTAACTTTCTCTGGAACTAAATTAAATCATAATTTTCATATTCAACTTTAATAATGAAAAACGCTAGATTTCGAGAAAAATTTCGCGCTGGTGCACATATACTCGATTTATACAGGCGTGTTACATGAGTCCTGGCATAAGTCAATCCCAAACACATTAATAATAATAAATAGATAAAAAATAATAATAATATACACTCGAAAAGCAATATAAAAAAAAAGAAAAAAGAGGAAGAGGGCTCAGTACCTTGTCATTATGTCGACAAATGTATGGTATACTCATTATTATGAGATAATTTTCATTTTTACAATGAACCTGGGGGTGCGGAAAAGCCTTGGATCGGGAGGAATGGAGAGGGTGGGGGTGTGGTGGAGGCTAAGTCTTTGCAAGGGTTGTAGCACCACGAAGGAGTGATGGTGAGCAATATGTTTCCTGAGAAGTCTAGGGGTGCGGAAAAGCCTTGAATCGGGAGGAATGGAGAGGGTGGGGGTGTGGTGGAGGCCAAGTCTTTGCAAGGGTTGTAGCACCACGGAGGAGTGATGGTGATCAATATGTTTCCTGAGAAGTCTAGGGGTGCGGAAAAGCCTTGGATCGGGAGAAATGGAGAGGGTGGGGGTGTGGTGGAGACCAAGTCTTTGCAAGGGTTGTAGCACCACGGAGGAGTGGTGGTGAGCAATATGTTTCCTGAGAAGTCTAGGGGTGCGGAAAAGCCTTGGATCGGGAGGAATGGAGAGGGTGGGGGTGTGGTGGAGGCTAAGTCTTTGCAAGGGTTGTAGCACCACGGAGGAGTGATGGTGAGCAATATGTTTCCTGAGAAGTCTAGGGGTGCGGAAAAGCCTTGGATCGGGAGGAATGGAGAGGGTGGGGGTGTGGTGGAGGCTAAGTCTTTGCAAGGGTTGTAGCACCACGGAGGAGTGATNATTGCAGTTACACTCAACGTTAATAAATAGACAGTTAATAATAGGCTAAGTTAATAAATAGACGCTAGACGCATTTAAACAAAATAAATAGAGCTGCTAGAGTGTCAATACAGTGAAACGTGGGATTGACTGGCCCTTTCGCGGAGGGAGAGTCGGGTACAAACGTATGAGTTCGAGCGCACTCGGATTAACTCGGCTATCTTCGGCATCGGCTGAAGCTAGCTTCAGTTGCCCTGCTTATTAGAAGGCAACCCTTCCCTTCCACAGTCTCCGAGTTAGAATGCGCGCGCAGCCTTTAACCCACGCTCTCACAGTTCCGCTTCACATGAATACGGATTGGGGTATTTCGAGTCACAGTTACCAATGACAGCGCGCTTTTAAATGGAACGTCTTTTAATTACATGAATCGCGTTTTACGTTTGCTATAGTTTATAATACAAATGTATCTATTTATCTATATAATATCACATATTATGTGAACAAATTAATTTTACATTCTACTTCAAAATTTTACTGAAGCAGTGCTTCCTCGCACCGCTCGCCACTGATTGACTTTCATTAACAAATAACGTACTACATATATATAGTGAGAAAGTAAAAATAAATAAGTTGTAATTTTAAATGTTCCCTATGCACATGCATTTTTTAAAAGTTTAATAAAGATAAGGATATTCATTTAAAATAAACACGTCTTGGCGTTATTTAATGTGTTAAATTTTGTAATTAATATTGATAATGAATTGATAAATATGAAGAAACTAATAAATTAAGCGAGGTTGTGTAATGATAGAGTTGTGCATAGGAAAGCCTTTCACGTGTGTGCTCTGAGCTCATACCTAAAGGGGTTTCCGGGTATTACCTGTTGGATGGGGCCCCCTCCTGAAGCGGGGGCCCCTCCTAAGGCGGGGGCCCTGGTATTAGGTCACCCTGGCAACATGCTATTTCAGTTGGTACAGGATCAATGAATTTCGTCAAGTTTGTTACTCGCAATCTTCCCTATTAAATCAGACTGGTAAATTTTCCCTTTATTCCCCGCTCTCTGTTCAAACCTCACAGCTTTCTTCGCGCTTGTGTTATGAATTTGTTTTTTTCTTTTTCTTTTTCTACCTTTTACATTTTGAAATACCTAATAATCACATTCTACATTTTATTGAAACGGATATTTAATTTAAAAAAAATACGTATATTGAGCAATCAATAAAAAATATGTTATCATTCTTAATCACGTTGGAATAAATGAATAACTTGGCCACAATTATTAAATTACTATTTTCAATTCTTTCGAAATAGATACGGGTGGGTAGTTTAAACATACTTTAAAACTATTTGTTTTATTAATTATATTATATTAATTATATAAAGGAATGTTTAAATTACTANGCAAAATATTAAATTATTATGCCGGAATAATCTCTATTTATTAATTTAATTGACGAATTTAAGGGCATGCCGCCAACGGGCTCTTTCCTCACTATCTGACGCTACCTGTAGTACCAATCCGTGGTTGGCAGTTAAATATAATCACTTCCAGATTTCATGTACATATATTTATATACAATGCAGGGTAGGAAAAGTTTTTTGACTAAAGGAATAAAGTGTGTCACAAGTAATTTTAACCGGATATTTTAACTCTTAATTTCGCACTAGATCACAGATAATTTATGGTTTTCATTAAAATTGTATTTGTGTACCTGGCACATAATTTTTTCTCATTTAAATTAAACTATAATCGGAATATTTCTTTAACTAAGTAAATACTTAAGGATAAATACTTTAATTAAATACTTAAGGATTACACTCTCTCAAAAATATAGCCTAAGCCTAGTTGAATGGGAAAAGGTAATAGAGTGAGAGAAGTAAAATTATTGTATAAAAGAATGTATTAAAAAGACATCAACGTACTATAAATAGTCTGCTAATTGAAGTGCACTTCCTATCCTTATCCTATCAATTACTTTATTGATTTTATGCTTTTACAGTCTATCCCATACCAATTGACTTTTTACAGAAAAAATAAAAATAAAATACTTATAATGAAATTTAAGAACTGTGAGTCGGGGAACAGTAAAAAGTTAGAGAAATGTTTATTCTAATAAATACTTCTTATTTACATAATTTTATTAAATAATGCTGAAGTTATCTGAGCAAAAACCTTATTTGGTCCTATGTGCCCCGGTCTCCCCTCATTCAAACCAAGTTGAAGAAAGACGAAACTAGAATAAAAAAACAAATTAGAAAATTAACAAAAGAGTTATCATATTTATATTATGCAGGGGCGCC
>KZ651352.1:590353-613091 GCA_001010745.2 Gerris buenoi
AAACCACTTCTATATGTCTTAACTAATTGTCCGTATCAAAAATTGTTATTTTATTAAAGTGTTTTATGTAATAAATTTCCATTTTAAAAAATAGCTGAGGATTTTTCTCGTTCCATCCAAGCATTTTGGTAGGCACCTGCTAAAAGTTTACGTGCATAAGGTGACGTTTTTTTTGCATTCAAACTTAAATTTCTCCATGAAATCGATACGGAATCGCAATGTAATTTATACCGTTTGAAAGAGTATTGAATGAGGTAGTTTTTGTGAGATTTGCCAGTCTCCAAGAGTTTTTCTAGGAAAATAGTGAGCGTTCAAAGAATTTCAGAAATTTTATTTTTTATAATTTTTGAATGTTTGAACGGGTTTTTCTGTGTTAAGTTAATAATTTCCAAAAATAAAAATGCTTCAGTTTTATAGGAAATTTAACGCTGATTTCGAAATTTTGGTCAAAAATTTAAAATAATTGACTTGAAGTGGAGAAATTGCGGTTTTATTAGCGAAAAACGTGTTTTTTAAAAAAATTCTTTAAAAAATCATATCTTGGCAACGGATTGAGATAGTAAAGTGAGCTTGGTGGAGTTTTGCTCCATTTTGGATCTAGTTTCACCCAAAAAGGTTTTTTTCGGTCGGTAACACCCTGTATAGTTATACTAGCCCTTTGGCAGGCCTAAGTTTCCATGGCCAATTGCACCATGGATTTATTATTAATTTTGCCCAAAAAAATGTTGTTTAAAATGCAAATGCAGATTTTGGAAGGCCTGTATAGACAAATAACGAACAAGAAACAAACAATTAGAATAAGGATACATTAGGAAATAAATTAAGGAGGAAATATTTGTTATAATATAATTTAACTTTTTCAGGTGTGGGTGTATGCTGAAGATGTCTACAGGTTTGTCTCTTATTCGGTGTGGGAAAAGTACGCTACGATATTCCCCAAGATTTGGGCGGCCAGTGCCTTCAAGGGTGCTTTTGGTGAAACTCTCTATATTCCCAATATTAAAAGGCACTTGGAAAATAACATGCGTTGGCTTGAAGTAATGAGTAACGAAGCTCCTAAATTTTCCGGAGGTTTCGAAGGGATCGCAGTTACAGGATGGCAAAGGTTATATTTTATATTTCTCTTATGTATTTCTTGAACAATATATCCTAATATCGGATTTACATTTTTATTAAGGCTTTAAACGATTACCTTGTTATTTCATATCCTATAGTTTTAGTGAGGAATACAATTTAAATTACAATCCGCCTCCCTACATTTTCTTTTGAATCGCTGTGTTAAGAAATTTAAACCAAATCAATTAAAATGTGCAATTACTATGTACAATTAATTGTAAAGTTTTATTTATTTATTTTTATTTTTTTCTAGATACGATCACTTTTCAGTTCTTTGTGAACTTCTGCCTGCTGCAATCCCCTCCTTGGCCGTTACTCTTCTTGCCGTGTCTCACGGATATATGAATGCTTCTTTAAGGGCGAAAATGAATACTCACCTCAGTTGTGGAGTGTTCGGGCCTTCGACCTTCTTCAACTTGAATTCGGACCCGTTCCTTTGGGACTCCTACTCACGCTGCCCGTTTCCCGGCCATCTTTTCTTTAGACTGACGTCTAGGTTAAACAGCGCGGAAAAAGAAACGGACGACTTGATCCAGTCCATCCGTAAAGCCAAAGGCTGGATGACCGATTATAACGTGAGGCATAATTTCTCGACTCCTCTGAGGGTGGACGAACTGATGCAGGAACACCCTCGTATATATCACACTGTAACCACTTTGGCCAGGTCTGTCAAAGACGCCCTGTTTGACGTTTTCGACGAGTTTACTATTTCGGAATGGGTAGAACAGAACATTTACCCTTACATTTTATCTTTAGAAAAAATTCAAAAAGATTCTACCGCACTCAGAGCCAGAAAAATTTGGCCTAGACGACCGTTTCCCCCTTTGAAAGATCTTTACAGATTCGGCGTGAGCGTGCCCGACGACAACTAGCCCGGTGCATCGAAGTACCTGTTCTAGCTTCTTGGGTCACCTTATTCCGTTCTGCTCTTATTGGTCGACATTACCGTGTTACTTTTAATAATTGTTGTGGATATTTATTGACGTTATAGGATTACAATTATTAGCGGTTTCTGGAAATCTCTAAAATAAGATTCTAACAATTTAAAAATCTCTCTTGTTTTAAATGTCAGTGTACCTTTTACATTCTGCCTCTAGAAATAATCGGATCTGACTTTTTTTAACATCTTATTTTATGCTTTATTATTATTATTTTTTTTTATTTTATTATCAATTAATTTAATATTGTTATAATTGTTGTAATGTAAAAAAATTATTAATTTTTAATACGGAGTTTTAATTCTTTAGGAAATCGTCCGGATAAAAAAATGTTACGTGTCAAAAACAAAAAAGTAAAATATACCTAAATAAATAATAATTACTTTGTAACTGGAAATAGAGCACCATTAGCAATTTTCAAGTGAATTGTGGTACGACGTGTAAGTCTTGTAACTAGTGGTGGACTCGACCCTTTAAATTATACCAAGGTATTTCGGGCTCAGATTATGTTTTTATACGTATTAATCAAGTTATAATTTTATAAGATTTTTATTTTTACTTTTTTAAATCAAAGAGGATTTATTAAGTCCTCTGTAAATAAGTGAAATGTAACAAGATTCAAACTCGTTATTTTTTTAACATCAATTACTAGCTTAATTTTAGTAAACTATTTTTTACTCTCGTAGCAAACTAATAACTCTTTGAATGAAGGTACTCTTGAAGAGCTGTTTACCTTTAAAATATTTACGATACAAAAAAAGTTTTATAGCTTAAAACGACCAACGGCATGAGAAAACCTAGCCGAATATCTTATACATTTTAATTATTAAATACTGTAAAATATATTTATCAAACGATCTTTCGACGCTCTTAGCATTATATTCAGCTGTAGGTAGCCTCGCAATCTTATAATAATTTAATAATTGATAACCCGTGTTATTTCATCTTCTAGAGTGGCGAATGTTATTTTCCCACTGTCAACTCGGCCTGTCTACATTATCGTAGTATTTTAATAATTAAAACTTATCGTAATTGCACTGGGCTCAGATTTTATAATTGCGTTTACTGTAATTTTGATAAAGCAAGTTTCTATTATTTATTATTGACTTTGTATATTACGACGAACTCGGACAGAGTCGCTATCTAGGAACCTCCATTACAACAAGACTCGGACAGAGTCGCTATCTAGGAACCTCCATGACGACAAGACTCGGACAGAGTCGCTATCTAGGAACCTCCATGACGACAAGATTCGGACAGAGTCGCTATCTAGGAACCTCCATGACGACAAGATTCGGACAGAGTCGCTATCTAGGAACCTCCATGACGACAAGACTCGGACAGAGTCGCTATCTAGGAACCTCCATGACGACAAGACTCGGACAGAGTCGCTATCTAGGAATCTCCGTCTTCTTATTTACTTAACATAATGTATCTAGTAAATTAATAAAACCGCCGCACACACGGTTTTTCAACACGGTTTCTTTGATTGTTATATTTAAATCTAGTTGTAACATGTTACAAATTGTACGTCAATTAATTTGGTAAAAATTTCTATTACTCTGCCCGGCAAGATTTAGGCTCCATTCACACTAGAGACTCCGATAGACGATTTGCGAATGAAAGATTCAAATGAAACAAAGAGATAAGTGGTATAGTCGACACTATGATTCCAGTAGGTTCACAGCTGCACATTCACAGCTTCCACAGGTTCAGCAGCTGCACATTATGCTGTGCCGGCTCATTCAGACTATTGATTCCCAATCTCTGTGCACTCGAAATGTTTCCTATTTATTTAGGTTAATTAAAAAAGTCTGCTAGTGGGAGCAAAAGTGGGGAGAACGAGGGGAAAACACTATGCCACTCAATGTCATTCACAAATTGTATTTTTCAATCGGCTACCGGAATCCTAGTGTGCATAGGGCCTTAGAACAACTGTTTAAATGCATTTATACTGACTGATAAGTCAAAAAGAACTCTATGATTTGTGGGTGATCTCTTTTGAGAATGAAATAATGAATTTAATTACAAGAAATCAAAACTGCTGCATTGATATTTATATACGTAATCATTTTAATGTTTTTTTAAAAGATTATTTAACTAATTTTAACTTATGAAGAGGCGACAAATTGCTTTAAAAGAGTATTTATAAATTGCTCTGACAACTTTTTAGTCAATATCCTGGAGGTTCGAGTGGAAATAAAAATCTTATGTGTAATAGTAATAAGCCTAACACAGAAAAAATATAGGCAAGCCTAAAAAAATCATATGATTTGTTCTATTGCAAGGGACACTTTGTGTGTTCTCTAACCATACTTGGCATCTTTATTTCAATATTATTATTTTCGGTTTACTAAAAATAATTGTGAAATTGATCAAATACATGACGGTAGGTCATTTTGTTTTAGATCAATGATAATACCTAGAATCCTTGTATGCAAGCTACATCATCGTACTTTTTATTTCCATAAAAACCTGCGTAATCATCACCAAGTCCTCTACATGTTTACATCATCTTAATATTAAGGTTATTATTATTATTATTATTATTATTATTAGGGATGTATGAATTAACTTTATATCTGAGTTCCGGTACAATATAATTTCACGATTATAAGGGGATTTATGTTTCTATTTTGTGATTTAAATACTTGTGAATAAAACCACTACGGTGATTTTTTGATATAGTTTAAGGAGTGTGTAAATAGTTTTTGTTACGATAATTATTGTATTTAGATAATTTTGTTAAGGATCAAATAGCTATCTTTGTTAAATTATAAGAATATTATATATTAGGTTCATTTCTTATCTTAGCAAATTTTACTAACACCTTCCACTGGAATAATTAATGTGCAGCAATATGTATTAAACATCTTCGTAGATAAGGATTGTTTTAAAAGCCGTTTTATTGTAATCAGGCATTTGTCTTCTGCAGTTCATGCTGCAGTCATATACTACAGATTTATAAACTTCTTCGTTAGCTTTACTGCCATTTTCTTGCTCTCCATTTTTTTTTCTTCTTTTAATTATTTAATTTCATTTACCTCAGATCAATTTTTTAAAAAACCATTTTCTTTTAAACATTTTAAAATACATACAAAAGCCTTTAATATAACTGCCAACACTCAAATTATAAAATAAACCTAAATAACTATTATTCTGTTGATGTTAAATTAAGGACAAAGATTTTGATTTTTAGTTAAAAAGAAAAGAAAACCATCATTTTAATTCACCTGGAAGTCTTTAACCATCTGAGTTCCGGTACAATATAATTTCACGATTATAAGGGGATTTATGTTTCTATTTTGTGATTTAAATACTTGTGAATAAAACCACTACGGTGATTTTTTGATATAGTTTAAGGAGTGTGTAAATAGTTTTTGTTACGATAATTATTGTATTTAGATAATTTTGTTAAGGATCAAATAGCTATCTTTGTTAAATTATAAGAATATTATATATTAGGTTCATTTCTTATCTTAGCAAATTTTACTAACACCTTCCACTGGAATAATTAATGTGCAGCAATATGTATTAAACATCTTCGTAGATAAGGATTGTTTTAAAAGCCGTTTTATTGTAATCAGGCATTTGTCTTCTGCAGTTCATGCTGCAGTCATATACTACAGATTTATAAACTTCTTCGTTAGCTTTACTGCCATTTTCTTGCTCTCCATTTTTTTTTCTTCTTTTAATTATTTAATTNAATTCCCGGTGCAGGGGTGTATTTTTCTCTGTATGTCTCCCGTAGTTATTGATAATTGTAATTTGGATTATTTAATAATTTATTTCGTAACTTGAAATAACTGTGTCAGTATCAATTAAATTGTTATGATCTTTCTTAACTAGAGAATGTCATGGCTGTGTATTTACTAAAGTTGATGCCGATTTCAAGATTTACCCACAGTTAATCAATGTCTATTTAGCCCATTATGTGAAACCATTATTTATATACATAATATATAAATCAAGTTTATAAATCAAATGTATGCATACATTTTAGTAACTATATCATTTTTTTTTATAATCATATTTTTGAAAATATTAGGATAATTTTTTAATTATTTGTTATAATATAGTAATTGTTTGTTCATTTAAAATGGCTAAAAGACTTCTTAACTAGGTTGTTTTACTCAGCTCATAAAAGATCTTTATATGTATGTTACATAATTTTGTTTTTATTTATAAATATTAATTATTCTGTTATGCATTTTTTCGAGATCTTATGTTTTCCTTACTGGACTGCGAGAGAGGAAGAACTTAATCTAAATATGTAAGCTTAGCTTTCCTTAATAGTGCTATAACCGTTATATTACACTGAATATCTCTTTTTTTATATCTTTGTTTGGCGGACATAATTTGTAGACACAAGTAGGTACTTGTAAGATATTTTTAATGTATTCAAAATTATTGTGATACTGAATTTAATCTCGGTAATAAACTGCTAATTTACTGTAAAAAATAAATCAACAGAAATCAGTTATTACATCTCTAATTAGTTATCTATGCAAAAAGTACCATTGTAATATGAAAAACATTTTTTAAAGTCTAAGGAATAAGTTTAGGGAAGATTATTATTTCCTAAAAAAAAATGATGGCATGAATTTTTTTTTTTTTTCTCTCTCTCTCAATAATATTCCGTTTGAACATAATATAGTCCTTCCCCTTACCATAGCGGAATGTTCTCTAATCTTCCTACGACTTTTATTATGTTTTGCCGCTAAAAGTATTTCTGATGGTAGCCAACCACAGGAGGTAAATCTCTTTAAAAATGGTTTTAAAATCAGAAATGATTTTTTTTCATTATTAAGCCCGACATCTTTTCCTAAAAAAATTGAAGAGTGAAAGCATAGTTTTGGTTTATTATCAATACATCTACTTATTCCCACGTCTAGTCTTTTATATCACTATTTTTGCCAGTAATTTGTGAATTTTTTTTAACATAAAAATTAATGTTATTTTAGTGCAATTTTCTCGGTTATCATTATGTTAATAATTCCGGTGGACCTTCTACACTCGTACACTTATTTTAAGTAGATAAATAACCTTTTACTTTGTTATATATTATATTATTTGTTTAATCACGTTAACTGTGAATAATTTGAGAGATTTGAAATTTTTTTTGAATAAAAGCACTGAAAATAAAAATAAATTATAAAATAGATAACGTGCAATTCAGTGAAAACAATCTAAAAGGGTTAACAAATTTCAACGGACTGTCCTATTAGTGATACTTGCTTCTCTCAGGTTATTAAGTCTTAACTAATTTATGTATATCTCGTTTAATTTTATTTTTAATCGTCCTTTTAATTTATTGACTCTCTTAGGTTACTTAACTAGAGTTTACAGTTATTTACTTATTATTCTAATGTTTAATTTGTTTGCCCTTGGTTTAATTGTTAACGTTTTAGCTGTGCCAAATACGGTTTTAAAACACAAAAAAATTAAATAAATTACATATTGTTTAGTATAAAATCCTTTACTTGGATATTTATTTGAAACACACAAAAATTGTTTTTCTACGTGCATTTGGATAGTTACTGCATCGGTATGATAATGGTTGGAACTTGCAGTGTAATTATTAACTTGCAAAACAAGATCAATACGAGACATTTTTATCTGGAGCCATTTGTAAAGTGCAATAACATTTGTAAGCTAACTTTAGAAAGAATAAGACAATTGGAATGGCCTGTAAACTTATTATTTTTTTATGTAACAATATTATGTATGACTTCGATTTTCTTTATTACCTGTAATCTTGTTCTGCAAGCTCTTTTGCATACTGCCTTTATTCCGAAACATAATCCAACTAATTTATTCGATAATAAGGATAATAAATGTAAAAAGTTAAGAATCATGCTAAATGAATAAATGGTTTTATTGTCGAAAAGTTTATTAATGCCAAAAATACTTGAAATAAATAAATTGAAATAGATGTAGCAATTTAAATAAAAAATAATATCAGATAAAAATATATCAAATTTTACTGTTTTATGTTATTCTGCAGATAAGTTAATTATCATTGTTTAATGTAATGATTTTTTTTTTTTTTTTTTTTTTTTTTTTTTTTTAGATAGATAGGCATTATGTTAATTACGTAACTTAACTTGTGCACTTTTGGTTGTTTAATCTAAGTTATTGGAACAATCTACTTTAGTTGTTACTTTTCTCTCTTGGTCCCTATTATCTTATTGTTTTGTTTTTTTTTTCATACGTATTAATAGACATTTCATGTATGTAAATACCAATCGAAATGTAGCTTTTTTGTCTACGAGAAGATGGCCCATTTGTATCTTGACGTAAGGTTTTTGTGGCGTTATGTTAAATAGCATCAGACGTAAGTTTCAATTGTATTTCGGTTTTAGATTTATTTAATTTTTGTGGTAAATTTTCTTGTACGGCTTGGAAGATATCGAGCCCAAAAGTATTTTTCTGTTTAATCGTAGTTCTTATCACCGGGCGTAGAAAATGCCTCTTTAGCGTCATTTAACCCCTCTCATTGCTTGGGTTTATAGAAGTTTTTCTTTTTGAAGTGATAACAGATAATATTTCAAATACATGAAGGCTGAATGCATACTCTTGGATAACTCCCCTGGCAGTTCAAACCAATCCGGTCTATAACCCTCACATCACATCTCAGCCAAATAATTTAGCTTGCCCATTGCAATGAAACAGTCACCATTACTTATCAGTGTATTTAAATCAATAGATATAGCTAGCTGTTGAGTTGTCTAGAGACAATATTATCTATGTGATAGATGAAAGCCTTCTCTCAAAGGTTACCTTACTTCTCTGTGGTTTACCACATTTATAATTAGGAAACAGTTCGGTCTTTGCATTCTTACCCTTGAAATCTGTCAATTGCTTTTATCATTTATTGATATCTACGCTTTGGAATAATTATTTGATAGTTTAATGTCTTTTTTTTGATGTTATTAAATCTCCTTGGATCCGAGTATAACAAAATGAGAAAAGAATTTAAAAATAAAAGCAATCTGGATAACAGGTAAAGGTTGAAAAAGGCATTTTCAAATTTAAGCCACATTAAAGAAGTGTAGGGTTTTNGTTAGTGATTGATTCTGAGTGATTAGCTCACCTGTGTTATCATCAAGTTAGTGATTGATTCTGAGTGATTAGCTCACCTGTGTTATCATCAAGTTAGTGATTGTGATATTTCATATGAGAAAGAGAGCACTCTTAATGGTTAAAAAAAAAACAACAAAAAATGCAAATGATATTAAATGAAATTTGCAAATGATATTCTACATGAAGGTGTAGTCCCTAATCTCTAACAATTCCCGATTGCTGCAACAACCAATTTTTTTGATGAGTTTCCTGGCCTCTCTACCTCCCAAAGCTTATACGTTCATTAAAGGTTAGTGAAAATTAAACAAATGATTAGGTCTAAATGCCACTAAGATTTTGTTATAAATTATTTTCCATGTCTAGATAAACTTGAATTGTTTTTAGCATTATTGGTTATTCTATATTGATAATATAGAATAACCAATAGAATAAATATAGAATACGGAAATTATTAAATTTAAGGTTATACATAGTTGTAAACAGCTTGGTTTTCCGGTGGAATCCGCGTCTCGAAGGGGGTGCAGTCCGACATTTCGCTTCCACTACTGGAAGCATCTTCAGGGGTGTGGTGCATCGTGATGTTTACTTGAAGCAACAACAAGACATACTACTATGTGACATACTAGAGTATGTCTTGTTGTTGCTTCAAGAAAACATCACGATGGACCACACCCCTGAAGATGCTTTCAGTTGTGGAAGCGAAACGTCGGACTGCACCCCCTTCGAGACGCGGATTCCTCCGGAAAACCAAGCTGTTTATTACGAGTCTACCCGCGGAAGCCTACGCACCAAGTTATACATAGTTGTCTACGTATTGAACTATATAGACTTATTGAGGAATAATTTGTAGGACCATTTAAGTAAAATACATACTGCAAAGTTTCTTTGAGTGTAATCTAAATTACGAGTGTTTTTTCATTTTTACAGTGTTTTATACAAAGGTGAGTAAAGAAGGAAAAATGGAAATACTTACTAGAGGTAAAAACCTAGACAGCTGAGAGCCAGATGAAACCAACTCTAGCAAGATATTCATACTGCAGGTGAGACTGACTACAGTCTGTAGTCTGTGCCAAACGATAGTTAGTGCGTTGACAGCGTGGGAAAAGCTAGCAAATGGGGGTGGGGAGCCGGTGAGAGCTCCATATTTGCCCTCTGGATCACCATATAAGAAAGTAAATGTAGTGGCTTTATTTTTTCCCTCAGAGTTTGGCCAATCTGTCACTTGATTTCCCACTGTGTCAACGCACTCACTCTCGTTTGGCACAGACTGTAGCCAGGGCCGATTTAACTATAGGGGCACGATGGGCACGTGCCCAGGGGCGCTAGAGGTTGGGGTGGGGGGGGGCGAAACTCAAAAGGTTAGAGGGGGGAAGGACACGGCTAAACTTGAAACGATGGATATATACGGGGCTGCCGACAGGGGGGTTATCACCCAGGGGCTCGGATCTCCAGGAAGTCCGCGCACCGGGGGGCGGCCCTGATTTTTTTACAATCTTAAAAAGTAAGAAGGATATTTGTGGCGTAATTATGGGCCTGAATTGCGGGTGGGCCCCCAACAAAAAAAACCCATGAAACTCCTATCTTTGTACATACCAATGTCGATGCATGCCCCAATGCCCTAGCTAGGCCACTGATGTTGATGAACTTAAAATTATTCCTAATGTGTCATGAGTACTGAAGTTTGTATTCTTGTGTTTCATTTAGGTTCTTAGATTTTTGTGATAATTTCATCTTATTCAATATGTTCAAAGTTAATTTACAGGAGAGAAACTGACAGACAAATCATATTAACAAACTGGTATTAATAACTCTTAAATGTTTATTTCTAATGCAATTTTTGTATAAAAAAAGTATTACTTAATTATTTTGATTAGTTTACTCTTAATCTCACTATTATAGCAAACAGTTTATATTAGGTTTTATTTGATATTTGATGTATTATACCAAGCGTAGGAGAAGGTTTCATTAATGAAACTTACCAGCTACAAGACAACTCGTTTAATTGTTTTTTAGCATGTCTTAGTTGCACTACAAAATTCGTCCCCAACAAACATCATTTCCTGTAAGGACAAACTTGCCCTCAGAACCCTTAAAACTCATCTTTTTGCACTTAAATTTTGAAAAATTCTCCGGGGGAAGCTAAACAGTTTACTGTTATATGCACGTAAAGTATATTATACTGTATTGCTGCTATTATGCGACGTAACGCTAGAAAGTAAGTAAACCGATTTAATCGACGACAGAGCAAATGCAAGAAAAAAGGCAATCGTATAATGGTGGATACACACACGTGGTGTTCGCCGAATACCCAACATTTGCTCCATCAATTCTTATTGTATTATCATTGGTATTTATTATGAAGTATTATTATTTATATTTATTTATTTTATTTAGTAATTAGTTTGGATATTATAGTGTATTAAATTGAGTTCCGTAATAACCTAATATTCGTTTCCAAGAAAAGTAATCCAAAATACAATAATTAATCTAAGATTGCGTATTTTTTTTTGTATTTGGTATATAGTTAGACCAATTCTTTTAGTAATTTTTAGGCTAATTTGGTAAGGTGGTAAGGAAGACCAATAATTTGTTTAAGGTTGTCTTTGGTTCAATGCTCTCTTTGTTTTGAAACCTGGAGTGGTGCTGACTGCTTTCTCTCTGCCCACGGGCTACGTTTAATTGTTTAAGTGATTTAGATACTTTTTGTATTCAGGTGTTGTGGTACTCATTGTAGATTTTTAATTATCATCGCTCACCCAAAAAAAAACAGCCTGAATGTATAATTACTGTTACATATCGTCACTGAAACTGCAAATTGTCGTATGTCAAAAAATCGTTTTTTATTATTGATTAAAAATGATGCATTTAGTTATCCTCACTTGCTGGTAAATTATCGTAAGTCATCAGCTTTTCAATCAAGAGATATAATAAAATATCAAGTTGTTGTATGTTTTTTTCTTTAAACTGTAAATTGTCGTATGTTTTGATTTATCTTTAGAACAATATTAGCTCTCATCAGGAAGATATATTACAACTTGTTTTTATTGTTACATGACCCATAAATAAGTAACTTTTGTTTTTATATCCTCTTTTAAAAATAATACGAATAAACGCTGAATAAACTAAAAATTTAAACGCTAAAGGTTGTATGTTAGGTGCAAAGTGTTTTTTGTTTAAAAATCTTGACTAATATTTGATTGCAAAGTGAACGTATGTAGCTGTATTTATTATAATATTAAATCCAATGCTTCAGTTGTTTAGCCATGCAGTAATAAATACTAAATAAAGAATATTAAAGATGGTATAATAATTTTATCATATTATTAAAAGAAAANGTGGCCAGGGCGCAGCGAAAGTCTAAAACGGGCCTGACTGTAGCTCACTACTAGCCGATGCAGAACATCCAATCATCCACTATTTCCTTACCACCAGTAGCTATTTTATTACTTCTAAAAAATGCATGGTATAAAATTGGTATGAAGTGGGAAGTGGGCAATTCCACTCCCTGACTATGTGTCCCCGTTATGACTTTCACCGGCAGCAATTTTACCATCACATAGTTTATCTAGGTGGCGCTGCCTTTCTAACACTGTACAATTGTGAAATTAGCAACAGCATTATCAAAAACAGTTCTGAAGACTTATATTTATAAAATTCTGAATTAAATAATCCATTAATACCACTTTAATTATATAAAAATCTAGCTCCCGAGGTATTGAATAAAAAATGTGACCCACTGGTGGTTGTTTAAAGATCAAAACTTAAGTTTTAACAAAAACAACCACCTGGTGAACATTTTATAAAATGAATTAATTAAGTTTGACATTTCAGTATCACTATGTACTCTCTTCAAGTTTTCTCTGAGTGTGTTAGAGCAATTTTGGCGTAATGACACTCGGGGCGCCCAAAATCCTGGATGCCTTGCACCCTCATTATCCTTTGCTAAATGGAGGCCGAAGTTGAAGCAGACATAGATAGGGTTGCAAGGCGTCCCGGTTTTCCAGGATTGTCCTAGTCCCGGTTTTCCAGGATTGTCAGCGCCGGTGCTACACTTTTGGCCGCCACAGGCAAAACGGATTTTGGCTGCCCCCATCGAAATAGTGGGAGAAGGGTGATAGGAGGAAGGGAGTGGGAGAAGGGTGATTTTTTTGGGGGCTTTCCTACATTTATGTGTTTGGGTTATAGGGTTAGGGTTATTACACAAAAAATAACTGGAAAGTTATTTTTCAGGGGTAGTTACTCCCCTACCCCTATGTTGCTTAAGAATAAAAATGACCTTGACCAAATAAGGAACTAGATTTTTTCCGGGAAAATGGCTTATGTTACGGCCATTTAGTTGTTAGATTTTGAATTTATATTCTAATCATTTTTATTTTGAACTGAATTAATTATTTACTTTTATTTGAGTTTTTCTTTGGTAGAATTATTTTAGTTTCTTGACTTAAAATGTATAATGTAATTAGCTATAGCCTGATTTTTTAAAGTCTTTGGATTGGTAATCCAATTAACTCTACCTCCTCTGCTACTGTCTACTGGTTCACTTCCGATTTCAGTTATATTCACCACCTTCTTTCCTATACCTTCTGCTAAAGGAAAATCTACCTTCAGCCTCTCTTGACCCACAGACGGATTAACATCTCTCTGTGCCTTACTTGTCTTTCCGTACTGTGCAGTGTCATAGTCTTAAGTTAAGTCCTACTGACTGACCTAATGTGCCGCTGACTGTATAGTGTGCTCTACTGTTATCCTGTCAACACTTGCTACTACTGAGTGCGACGGGTTTATCATCTCATCATCTTCTTGCNCCTTTTGTACTTCATCAGTTGTTTTTGTTTTAGGATTTTTTTATTTATAATTATTATTATTTTATTAAAGAGGAAATTGTAAAGCCAAACACATTTTGTGACACCTTTTTTGTAATTAATAATTTTTCAATTGTTATTACTTCGTTTGTTCCCTCGTCATTTTATTTAAATTGATTGTAGAGAATCAAAACACTCGTATAGTGCATCGGCTGTGGTAACTGCACGTGTTAGCATTGATTTAGCCTTACTTTATTTTCTCATTAAAGCTTCATTTTTTTTTTTATTTTATTGCAAACGCTTTTTTAATTTTATAATTTAATACAAGTATATATTTATTTTTTTAAAAAGCCGATTTCCTTATTTTGAAGTGTGCAAGTGGTTTTATTACGTATCGAGTGTGGGTTGTGGATCCAGGGCCACAGATTTATCTAGATAACGGTTTGAAATTTTTCTTTCTCACTCCCTTAGAACATTAACATAAAATTATTTTGAGGATTAGAAAAATCAGCTGTATACGGTCTATAACTCAATTTACGGTTAGAGTGAAATAACCTGTATTTAATGAAATGCTTAGGTCTTCTGGTGGTGGGCTTCACTTGCAGGGTATAGGTTCTCAAGTTTCAATCAAAAAGTTTAACTTGGAACCATATTAAGTTATGGATTTTTCTGATGATAGATTTCTATTAGATTAACACCTCCCCCCCCCCCCCGATGCTTCCTGATGATGATGCTTCAAGAAAACTAGGACCTACACCAGCTCATCATCACTGAAGGACCCTGCATTTTATTATGACACCGACCCAGAGACCTACATTCTAATATAACCTGAATTTTGTTTAGGAAATATTAGTCCAACCCTTATTAATATTTTTTAACTAAATAAATCGCTTAAAAATTATCAATTTAATTATGTTATGTATTATTTGTAAAAAGAGTACAAAAACACATCTGCAAAAGAAAAAAGGTGATATGGATAAACCGTTTGATAATTATTATCAAATATTAAGAATATAATATTTTTTAAAAATATGAGGTGAGTTTTGTCAAAGGGGGAGAGAGATCTAGACACTCAGGTGTTTTTCATTTGAATTATCACTTACTTTGGATAGGAAGATGCTCTATTTTTAGGAATTTACATTGGCACTCATGATGCACTCATCCCTCGGGACAAGAAAAAAAATATCATTTTTTATCTTTCTTTCTATTAGCTTACATGATTCAAGAGCTGAGGGTAATCCAAATAACATGAAACGGTAAGACCATAAATGCATGCAGTCAAAAGTATTTAAGCACTTTTGAAAGTTTTAATTAAAATTATTTATTTTTTGCTTGTCTTACATGCATAGTATTTTAATTCATTAGGAATAATGCCTAAGTGCATAGCTGTGCTGATTGATTCTGAGTGATTAGCTCACCTGTGTTATCATCAAGTTAGTGATTGATTCTGAGTGATTAGCTCACCTGTGTTATCATCAAGTTAGTGATTGATTCTGAGTGATTAGCTCACCTGTGTTATCATCAAGTTAGTGATTGATTCTGAGTGATTAGCTCACCTGTGTTATCATCAAGTTAGTGATTGATTCTGAGTGATTAGCTCACCTGTGTTATCATCAAGTTAGTGATTGATTCTGAGTGATTAGCTCACCTGTGTTATCATCAAGTTAGTGATTGATTCTGAGTGATTAGCTCACCTGTGTTATCATCAAGTTAGTGATTGATTCTGAGTGATTAGCTCACCTGTGTTATCATCAAGTTAGTGATTGATTCTGAGTGATTAGCTCACCTGTGTTATCATCAAGTTAGTGATTGATTCTGAGTGATTAGCTCACCTGTGTTATCATCAAGTTAGTGATTGATTCTGAGTGATTAGCTCACCTGTGTTATCATCAAGTTAGTGATTGATTCTGAGTGATTAGCTCACCTGTGTTATCATCAAGTTAGTGATTGATTCTGAGTGATTAGCTCACCTGTGTTATCATCAAGTTAGTGATTGATTCTGAGTGATTAGCTCACCTGTGTTATCATCAAGTTAGTGATTGATTCTGAGTGATTAGCTCACCTGTGTTATCATCAAGTTAGTGATTGATTCTGAGTGATTAGCTCACCTGTGTTATCATCAAGTTAGTGATTGATTCTGAGTGATTAGCTCACCTGTGTTATCATCAAGTTAGTGATTGATTCTGAGTGATTAGCTCACCTGTGTTATCATCAAGTTAGTGATTGATTCTGAGTGATTAGCTCACCTGTGTTATCATCAAGTTAGTGATTGATTCTGAGTGATTAGCTCACCTGTGTTATCATCAAGTTAGTGATTGATTCTGAGTGATTAGCTCACCTGTGTTATCATCAAGTTAGTGATTGATTCTGAGTGATTAGCTCACCTGTGTTATCATCAAGTTAGTGATTGATTCTGAGTGATTAGCTCACCTGTGTTATCATCAAGTTAGTGATTGATTCTGAGTGATTAGCTCACCTGTGTTATCATCAAGTTAGTGATTGATTCTGAGTGATTAGCTCACCTGTGTTATCATCAAGTTAGTGATTGATTCTGAGTGATTAGCTCACCTGTGTTATCATCAAGTTAGTGATTGATTCTGAGTGATTAGCTCACCTGTGTTATCATCAAGTTAGTGATTGATTCTGAGTGATTAGCTCACCTGTGTTATCATCAAGTTAGTGATTGATTCTGAGTGATTAGCTCACCTGTGTTATCATCAAGTTAGTGATTGATTCTGAGTGATTAGCTCACCTGTGTTATCATCAAGTTAGTGATTGATTCTGAGTGATTAGCTCACCTGTGTTATCATCAAGTTAGTGATTGATTCTGAGTGATTAGCTCACCTGTGTTATCATCAAGTTAGTGATTGATTCTGAGTGATTAGCTCACCTGTGTTATCATCAAGTTAGTGATTGATTCTGAGTGATTAGCTCACCTGTGTTATCATCAAGTTAGTGATTGATTCTGAGTGATTAGCTCACCTGTGTTATCATCAAGTTAGTGATTGATTCTGAGTGATTAGCTCACCTGTGTTATCATCAAGTTAGTGATTGATTCTGAGTGATTAGCTCACCTGTGTTATCATCAAGTTAGTGATTGATTCTGAGTGATTAGCTCACCTGTGTTATCATCAAGTTAGTGATTGATTCTGAGTGATTAGCTCACCTGTGTTATCATCAAGTTAGTGATTGATTCTGAGTGATTAGCTCACCTGTGTTATCATCAAGTTAGTGATTGATTCTGAGTGATTAGCTCACCTGTGTTATCATCAAGTTAGTGATTGATTCTGAGTGATTAGCTCACCTGTGTTATCATCAAGTTAGTGATTGATTCTGAGTGATTAGCTCACCTGTGTTATCATCAAGTTAGTGATTGATTCTGAGTGATTAGCTCACCTGTGTTATCATCAAGTTAGTGATTGATTCTGAGTGATTAGCTCACCTGTGTTATCATCAAGTTAGTGATTGATTCTGAGTGATTAGCTCACCTGTGTTATCATCAAGTTAGTGATTGATTCTGAGTGATTAGCTCACCTGTGTTATCATCAAGTTAGTGATTGATTCTGAGTGATTAGCTCACCTGTGTTATCATCAAGTTAGTGATTGATTCTGAGTGATTAGCTCACCTGTGTTATCATCAAGTTAGTGATTGATTCTGAGTGATTAGCTCACCTGTGTTATCATCAAGTTAGTGATTGATTCTGAGTGATTAGCTCACCTGTGTTATCATCAAGTTAGTGATTGATTCTGAGTGATTAGCTCACCTGTGTTATCATCAAGTTAGTGATTGATTCTGAGTGATTAGCTCACCTGTGTTATCATCAAGTTAGTGATTGATTCTGAGTGATTAGCTCACCTGTGTTATCATCAAGTTAGTGATTGATTCTGAGTGATTAGCTCACCTGTGTTATCATCAAGTTAGTGATTGATTCTGAGTGATTAGCTCACCTGTGTTATCATCAAGTTAGTGATTGATTCTGAGTGATTAGCTCACCTGTGTTATCATCAAGTTAGTGATTGATTCTGAGTGATTAGCTCACCTGTGTTATCATCAAGTTAGTGATTGATTCTGAGTGATTAGCTCACCTGTGTTATCATCAAGTTAGTGATTGATTCTGAGTGATTAGCTCACCTGTGTTATCATCAAGTTAGTGATTGATTCTGAGTGATTAGCTCACCTGTGTTATCATCAAGTTAGTGATTGATTCTGAGTGATTAGCTCACCTGTGTTATCATCAAGTTAGTGATTGATTCTGAGTGATTAGCTCACCTGTGTTATCATCAAGTTAGTGATTGATTCTGAGTGATTAGCTCACCTGTGTTATCATCAAGTTAGTGATTGATTCTGAGTGATTAGCTCACCTGTGTTATCATCAAGTTAGTGATTGATTCTGAGTGATTAGCTCACCTGTGTTATCATCAAGTTAGTGATTGATTCTGAGTGATTAGCTCACCTGTGTTATCATCAAGTTAGTGATTGATTCTGAGTGATTAGCTCACCTGTGTTATCATCAAGTTAGTGATTGATTCTGAGTGATTAGCTCACCTGTGTTATCATCAAGTTAGTGATTGATTCTGAGTGATTAGCTCACCTGTGTTATCATCAAGTTAGTGATTGATTCTGAGTGATTAGCTCACCTGTGTTATCATCAAGTTAGTGATTGATTCTGAGTGATTAGCTCACCTGTGTTATCATCAAGTTAGTGATTGATTCTGAGTGATTAGCTCACCTGTGTTATCATCAAGTTAGTGATTGATTCTGAGTGATTAGCTCACCTGTGTTATCATCAAGTTAGTGATTGATTCTGAGTGATTAGCTCACCTGTGTTATCATCAAGTTAGTGATTGATTCTGAGTGATTAGCTCACCTGTGTTATCATCAAGTTAGTGATTGATTCTGAGTGATTAGCTCACCTGTGTTATCATCAAGTTAGTGATTGATTCTGAGTGATTAGCTCACCTGTGTTATCATCAAGTTAGTGATTGATTCTGAGTGATTAGCTCACCTGTGTTATCATCAAGTTAGTGATTGATTCTGAGTGATTAGCTCACCTGTGTTATCATCAAGTTAGTGATTGATTCTGAGTGATTAGCTCACCTGTGTTATCATCAAGTTAGTGATTGATTCTGAGTGATTAGCTCACCTGTGTTATCATCAAGTTAGTGATTGATTCTGAGTGATTAGCTCACCTGTGTTATCATCAAGTTAGTGATTGATTCTGAGTGATTAGCTCACCTGTGTTATCATCAAGTTAGTGATTGATTCTGAGTGATTAGCTCACCTGTGTTATCATCAAGTTAGTGATTGATTCTGAGTGATTAGCTCACCTGTGTTATCATCAAGTTAGTGATTGATTCTGAGTGATTAGCTCACCTGTGTTATCATCAAGTTAGTGATTGATTCTGAGTGATTAGCTCACCTGTGTTATCATCAAGTTAGTGATTGATTCTGAGTGATTAGCTCACCTGTGTTATCATCAAGTTAGTGATTGATTCTGAGTGATTAGCTCACCTGTGTTATCATCAAGTTAGTGATTGATTCTGAGTGATTAGCTCACCTGTGTTATCATCAAGTTAGTGATTGATTCTGAGTGATTAGCTCACCTGTGTTATCATCAAGTTAGTGATTGATTCTGAGTGATTAGCTCACCTGTGTTATCATCAAGTTAGTGATTGATTCTGAGTGATTAGCTCACCTGTGTTATCATCAAGTTAGTGATTGATTCTGAGTGATTAGCTCACCTGTGTTATCATCAAGTTAGTGATTGATTCTGAGTGATTAGCTCACCTGTGTTATCATCAAGTTAGTGATTGATTCTGAGTGATTAGCTCACCTGTGTTATCATCAAGTTAGTGATTGATTCTGAGTGATTAGCTCACCTGTGTTATCATCAAGTTAGTGATTGATTCTGAGTGATTAGCTCACCTGTGTTATCATCAAGTTAGTGATTGATTCTGAGTGATTAGCTCACCTGTGTTATCATCAAGTTAGTGATTGATTCTGAGTGATTAGCTCACCTGTGTTATCATCAAGTTAGTGATTGATTCTGAGTGATTAGCTCACCTGTGTTATCATCAAGTTAGTGATTGATTCTGAGTGATTAGCTCACCTGTGTTATCATCAAGTTAGTGATTGATTCTGAGTGATTAGCTCACCTGTGTTATCATCAAGTTAGTGATTGATTCTGAGTGATTAGCTCACCTGTGTTATCATCAAGTTAGTGATTGATTCTGAGTGATTAGCTCACCTGTGTTATCATCAAGTTAGTGATTGATTCTGAGTGATTAGCTCACCTGTGTTATCATCAAGTTAGTGATTGATTCTGAGTGATTAGCTCACCTGTGTTATCATCAAGTTAGTGATTGATTCTGAGTGATTAGCTCACCTGTGTTATCATCAAGTTAGTGATTGATTCTGAGTGATTAGCTCACCTGTGTTATCATCAAGTTAGTGATTGATTCTGAGTGATTAGCTCACCTGTGTTATCATCAAGTTAGTGATTGATTCTGAGTGATTAGCTCACCTGTGTTATCATCAAGTTAGTGATTGATTCTGAGTGATTAGCTCACCTGTGTTATCATCAAGTTAGTGATNCTGACCTAATGTGCCGCTGACTGTATAGTGTGCTCTACTGTTATCCTGTCAACACTTGCTACTACTGAGTGCGACGGGTTTATCATCTCATCATCTTCTTGCCAGCTTCAAACCTACCACCCAATACTGGGAGTGTGTTGCGAAGCGGGACATCCACCACCTCTACACAACCTAATTCACCTTACTCCAATCAATATCTTTTCTGTAACTATTTTTTTTTTTACTAACCCCTTTTCTTCTTTTTATGAAACTTTTTAGTTAAATTATTTACTTCTAAAATGATACGCAAAGTTCAAATAGTCCAGTCGACAGGTATAAAAAATAAGGGTCCACCTTGCAAATGGTCATAAAAACTTTTTTCTTTTTTAGGGTTTCGTTGGTAAAACCAAAAAAAAAGAAACCCTTATAGTTTCGTTCCTGTGTCTGTCCGTCTGTCACTCTGTACGGTTCCAATAACTTTTGAACCAAAAGAGATAAAAGCGTGAAACTTACCAGTAATAAAGATCGTTTTGACGCGCACACAGGAAAAATATAGAGAACTCAAAATAATCAGCTGTTCAAATTCAAAATGGCGGATAATTCACATCGCGAGAAAAAAATATTTTTTTAAAATTTTGAGTGGGGTATCAAATGAAAGGTATTGAAGAGTAGATTACAAATATATATACCACTTGGGGAAAGTGTTTAATTTTCGGCGCCATTTTGTCAAAAAAACATCGGTTTTTCGTGCCCCCCCCCCCTAAAACCGTACTTGCGCTATTACTAAAAATATAGAAAAATATGCAAAATGTGCGGTCTGCTGGGCCATAGAAAAAATAAGATTAGCAATTCGATCTGATGTACTGGAAATCCAAGATGGCGGATAATTCATGTCACTCGAAAAAAAATATTTTTTTAAAATTTTGAGTGGGGTATCAAATGAAAGGTATTGAAGAGTAGATGACAAAAATATATAACACTTGAGGGTAATATTTCATTTTCCCCGCCATTTTGTCAAAAAATTAATAATCCCCCCCCCTCCTCCCCTTACTAATTTTGAAGTGGGGTATCAAATGAAAGGTATTGAAGAGTAGATTACAAATATATATACCACTTAGGGTGAGTGTTTCATTTTCGGTGCCATTATGTTAAAAAACATCGAAATTTTTCGTGTCCCCTCCCCCCTCCTCCCCCTTACTAATTTTGTTTCACAAATACCAACGAAACCCTTTTTTACGTGAGAATTCACGCCTTACCAATTTATTTAATCAAATCGACCGATGCTACACCCTAGTATTATTTATATTGTATGTACCTAGACATTAGTTAAAGTTTTCGACCTCCTAGACCCTGTGCTAACCCAGAGAGGGCCAAAATACGGGAAATTTTAGTATTTTTATTTAGTTTTTTCTTTATTACTCTTTACCTATATGTCCTGGAAAAAAATTGTTTGTATCTTTCTTGCAGAGCACTAAATTTGCAACAATTTTTATATACCACATTTTTTCCTAAACCCTATAGTTTCTGAAATATAGAGCTTCAAAGATGCAATATTATTTTTAAAATATAAAAAATAACATCTTTTCTGAGGATGAAAGGGGTCTATTTTTGTTATCCCGCCCCTCCCAGTTAGATTTTTTAGGTATTTACTACCTATGGAAGTACAAATAGCCACCACTAACCACAATTAATAACCACTGGTAACCAATACTAACCGCCACTAACAAACAATAAACTAAATTTTCAGGTTTTTGTTCATCCTTTCTTGAAGAGCATTAAATTTGCAACAAATTTTATATTTCACATTTTTTTCTAAAACCTATATTTTCCGAAATATAGAGCTACCAAGATGCAATATTTTTTGAAAATAGCAAAAAAACATCTTTTCTGAGGGCGAAAAAGTCAATTTTTTGCTATCCCTCCCCCACACAGTGATTTTTTGGGTATATCCTACATATGGAAGTACAAATAACCACCACTAACCTCCGCAACTAGGGTTTTGCAGTTATTTAAAAAATAATATTGCATCTTTGAAGCTCTATATTTCGGAAAATATAGGTTTTAGAAAAAAATGTGAAATAAAAAAATTGTTCCCAATTTTGTGGTCTACAAGAAAGGATGAACAAAAAAACCCCGAAAATTTAGTTTATTACTTGTTAGTGGTGGTTAGCACTGGTTACTAGTGGTTAGTAGTTGTGGTTATTGGTGGTTATTTGTACTTC
>KZ651353.1:24990-39268 GCA_001010745.2 Gerris buenoi
AAAAAAGATATAACTATTTAGCAGAATATTACGCTTAATATATAAAAATAAACAATGTGGGAGTGTTTATAACCTGCGATGAAGTAACCTTTTCGTAGTAAAATTTTCTTAAAATGTGACAGCCTGTTTGTTATTTTGCTGACACTTTGAACTTTTGCTGACATTTTATTCAAAAGAATCAAGAAACATTACATTTTGCAGACTGTAAACAGTACAACAATGCTTAATTTTGCTGCCGTGAGTAGATAAATTTATTTTGTTTATTAAAAATATCTACAATAATCTGTCTTTATACCTTTGCTTACTCTTGTTTTCACCCAAAAAATCCAAACCTTGATTTCATGGGAATTATCCGTTTTGGGTGTTTTTAAGATCATTCGAGTGTTTTTTTGAATGGCTGTCTGTCTGTGACACGCAACCCCCACAATTTTTAAGCTAGAGAATTGATAAAACTTAGTACAACAATCAGCCTTACATGTGGTTAAGCCGCCCAGAAAATCATAAATTCGTGACTTCATGAACCTATTTCGCCGAGTCAGCAGATATTAAAAAAAAAATAAAAATCTGATTGCTCTGAAATTTGTACCAACCATATCTCTTTATACGACTAACATATTTACTGAATATTGTTTTGATATTCTGCCGGTAATGACTTTTGAACTTATTTGAGCCTATTTAGCAAACAATTACACCATTCTATAAGGTAGTCATCCTCTCTGTTTATACGATCTAAATTATGCTAAAGTCGAGGATAGTCAGTAGTTTGCGAGCCCGTCAGGCAATTATCGATTGGTACTATTTAAAATAGTTGACGATAAACCTGTAGAATCCTTTTTATAAATTGACATCACTTAGGCCGCCGCTCGGATTTGACATCCGAGGTCCTCCGCACACGGAGGAACTCAAAACAAACTTAACTGGAAACTCCAGTCATTTTTGAGTTGACAGAAAGCAAACCTAGTGTGTAATGAGTTGCTCCGTGTGCGGTGTCCCATTCAATTACACAGGTTGAAACTCATAGTCAACTGGTTGGTGATTTGAGTTTCCAGTTGAGTTTGTTTTGAGTTGCTCCGTGTGCGGAGGGCCTAATAATGCCTGTTTTTTAATGGAAAAGTTCTTATGTGTTTTATGTCTGGAACTTCAACTGTTATTTCGAAATCTAACCTCCAAGGGAGAAGTAATTTATTAATTTTGAATATGTGACAGTATGTGAAATTGTCAATTATATACTTAGTTCATTTCTTACAGCTAAGACTATCTAGGAAGTATCAGGCGTGATTTTTTTTTTCCTGATAAACATTTGATTAGTCAATTATGGCCAATAATGTGTAAATAAAATGATATATCTCTAGCTGAATGAGATGGAGATGAGATAAGACTCATTTCACTGTCACTTTCCTTGAAAAAAAAAATCAATGTTAGTTTTATTGGAAGTCTGAAGGCAAATCACATGAGAGAAAAAATAATAAAATGTTGTGAAAGAAAGGTGGAGAAGTGGGGCGTGTCAGGTACCAGATTCCTGTCTAGCAGGTACGTTGCGGTACTATGGGAACAAATATACTCTCAGTACTCAGTACAATGTGAATGTGGTAAATTACTTGTAGTAAAAACCTTTTTTTTATATACTTACTTGCTTGTTGAATATCATCACAGGTTAGGTTCTTGCAGGTCTTGCAGCTTAATATGGCTACAAACATGTTAACCCGTCTACCTGCTACTACTCTTACCGTTTTCACCCATTTCACCTGCTGCGTTAAATACTTTTTTTAAATACTACTCGTTCCATGAAAGTTGATTATACCTGTGAACCCGTTATATATTGGTTACACGTTGTTTGCAATGGCATAACAACATTAAAAAACACTATTAGTAGTAAATACGTTCTTTAAAATACACTTTATTGGTTTACTCTGGGTTTTTTCATAGACATAGAAAAAAAAACATTTGAGAGAATTGATCGTATCGTACATTATGTGTGATTTGGAAAACACTTTGAATACTTTTATTGTTTTAATACAACTTCAATTTTATTTTATTTTATTTATTTATTTATTCTTATTCCTATTGATCATTATTGTTAGATATTGAAGTACGCAGATTGGGCTAATATATCTATTAGACACAGCAATATATAACATGTTTCTGGAAACAGATTTTCATTAGTTGCTAATGTCACGACTTATGTATCTAATATGTATCTATAGCTTATAAATCATTTTCATCTTGTAATTTGACATAATTTTTATAATTAATCCCCTTTTTTACCTACAAAAATTCACTTTTTTAATACACTATATATGACGTAATGACGTAACTGTAACTACATAGTTTGTTTTATTATGACATTAATATGCCTTCATGAATGGTTATTATTATAATTGATAATTCATATAAATGATAATTGATATATACCATTAATATGCATTCTTTGATAATTGTTTCTTCATGCACGTTAACTATATTTAAAAGTAATTATTGTGAATGTATACTTTATTTTTGTAACTTAATATTTATTATTATATTATATTCAAAATTGATTATTAAATAACTTTATTTGTGAAACTTTATATTTATTTCGTATGAAATTCAAGATCAGACATTATTTTCACCTATCAACATTTTATTACTGAATTTGTTTATGCGAACATTTATCTCACAAATAGCTTTATTTTATATTTATAATTATTCGCTTTATTTGAAGATGACTTTGTATTTTTCAATACTACAAATATACAAGTATATACCTGTATATATTATATCAGATGGATTTATAATTGATTTAACCACAACTAGAGTAATAAATTAATTAAAAATTGAAATAATCATACTTAATTATTGCCCTTCGTAAACGTTTTATTTTTTTTAATAACATATTAATTTCGTCCTGATTCTTTGATAGCTTTTTAATTAAATTAAAATTAATTCATAACATTGTATATCATTGTTTTTGTTGTTTTTTTAGAATATGTAATTTTAATTTAATTTTCTAAAATGTCTATTCAGGAGATAAATTAGGGATTAATAATTTATCTTGTAAATTGTGTTTTTCAAACGTGCTTTATTTATAATGCATATAATGGAATAAAGTAATAAGAAAAGAGTTACAACGGATTCGCAAACAGTTTNTTTGTTAAATTAATATTTTTCGAGTTATTCGTTAAAAAAAAGCGTTTTTTTCAAAGAAAATTGCAAGATTTCGAAAAAAAAAAAAATTTAATTTAACAAAAAACTTTATACTGCATTTATACTTACCACTTTGAGGTTAAGTGATAAAATCCCGCATATTAAATTAAAAACCTTAATTTTGTGTGTACCCTTGAATTTTCAATGGCCGCTCCGCACCGCTTCGCTCATTTCCTAAAGAAAAACAACCCTCCTGTATATAAACTAGGTAAAGGTCCAATTCGAAGAAATTTCAATAGCACGTACAATTCGAATTAGCCAAATATTGTTTTAAAATACGTAAATATTTACTATTTAGAAAAAGTTATTATTATATTAGGTTATTATTAGTTGTTGTGTTGGTAGTCCTGAAAACAAACTTCCAACTCTGTTAGTTTCAGTTCTGCGGCCATATTTTTTATATTACGTGTCTTTTTATAATACTTATTTCCGTGGAATCTTTAATAAATTCACTTCTTAGTGGAAAAAAGTTATTCAAAATAGTAGATTAAAATTTTTTTAGTGGAATGTGTGTTGTAATTCAATTATCGGTTTAATTTCATTAAATTTTTTGTCTAGATTATTTTTGCATCGCTCTTTTTTCCGCGTAAAAGTTTATCTTTAGTTTTACGATAATACGCTGATTCCATGATTGTTCATGAAATGATTTGAAGAATATGATGAACATTTACGATAAATTGAAATGACGTAGCGGAGTTTAAAGGTATTCGTTTCTTTCTATTGTCCTTTGATTTAACATAGAATTATTTTTCTTTACATGAAAAAATTCATATGTATATTGTAATTAAAGATCTAATAATATGAGATAGTAAAAAGAGAAACTTGAATTTTATTCTTATTCAAACACGGTTAGTAAAAGGTTGGGTATTTTCATAGATAGAATTAAGAGGGATTAAAAATAATAAATGTTGCTTTGTTTATATTTTTAATGTTTGTGAAATTATCTTTCAGACTGTGTAACGTTCCTTCCATAACATTGTATATCATTGTTTTTGTTGTTTTTTTAGAATATGTAATTTTAATTTAATTTTCTAAAATGTCTATTCAGGAGATAAATTAGGGATTAATAATTTATCTTGTAAATTGTGTTTTTCAAACGTGCTTTATTTATAATGCATATAATGGAATAAAGTAATAAGAAAAGAGTTACAACGGATTCGCAAACAGTTTTTTTTAAAACTAATTTCAGAGCTAATTGAAATCATTATAGACGGAATGAATTGGATTGAAAATTAAATTCCGTCTATTATGTTTAGTTTAGCAATCCGTCTTGGTCTAATGCTTGAGTAGTTATTCTTTCCGCTGGAACCAAAGTTCAAATACTTATATATATTTTGATTTAATTGAGAAGGGTTAACAATGGGTTAACTGTTTTGGGTAAGAGATTTTTTGTAATTTACTGGGATGATTCTTAAGTAGTTTGGCTTATTGAGGGGGGGGGGGGACAACTTACTTTTGCAATATTTCGACCCCTCATTGTGCAATTTTCAAGCTGATAGCCTTTAGGACTAGAGAATTACACCGTGAAACTATATTATTTAAAATTCTTATTTTGAAACGATGGAAATTTGTATAATCGTTATGATTTAATTGTCATTTCACCCTAAAACATTGGATACCTTAATTTATTGATGTTTGTCATATGACATATAGGATATTAGACCAAAAAACAAATTCATAATGAACCTATTTCGCCGAGTCAGCAGATATTAAAAAAAAAATAAAAATCTGATTGCTCTGAAATTTGTACCAACCATATCTCTTTATACGACTAACATATTTACTGAATATTGTTTTGATATTCTGCCGGTAATGACTTTTGAACTTATTTGAGCCTATTTAGCAAACAATTACACCATTCTATAAGGTAGTCATCCTCTCTGTTTATACGATCTAAATTATGCTAAAGTCGAGGATAGTCAGTAGTTTGCGAGCCCGTCAGGCAATTATCGATTGGTACTATTTAAAATAGTTGACGATAAACCTGTAGAATCCTTTTTATAAATTGACATCACTTAGGCCGCCGCTCGGATTTGACATCCGAGGTCCTCCGCACACGGAGGAACTCAAAACAAACTTAACTGGAAACTCCAGTCATTTTTGAGTTGACAGAAAGCAAACCTAGTGTGTAATGAGTTGCTCCGTGTGCGGTGTCCCATTCAATTACACAGGTTGAAACTCATAGTCAACTGGTTGGTGATTTGAGTTTCCAGTTGAGTTTGTTTTGAGTTGCTCCGTGTGCGGAGGGCCTAATAATGCCTGTTATTTAATGGAAAAGTTCTTATGTGTTTTATGTCTGGAACTTCAACTGTTATTTCGAAATCTAACCTCCAAGGGAGAAGTAATTTATTAATTTTGAATATGTGACAGTATGTGAAATTGTCAATTATATACTTAGTTCATTTCTTACAGCTAAGACTATCTAGGAAGTATCAGGCGTGATTTTTTTTTTCCTGATAAACATTTGATTAGTCAATTATGGCCAATAATGTGTAAATAAAATGATATATCTCTAGCTGAATGAGATGGAGATGAGATAAGACTCATTTCACTGTCACTTTCCTTGAAAAAAAAAATCAATGTTAGTTTTATTGGAAGTCTGAAGGCAAATCACATGAGAGAAAAAATAATAAAATGTTGTGAAAGAAAGGTGGAGAAGTGGGGCGTGTCAGGTACCAGATTCCTGTCTAGCAGGTACGTTGCGGTACTATGGGAACAAATATACTCTCAGTACTCAGTACAATGTGAATGTGGTAAATTACTTGTAGTAAAAACCTTTTTTTTATATACTTACTTGCTTGTTGAATATCATCACAGGTTAGGTTCTTGCAGGTCTTGCAGCTTAATATGGCTACAAACATGTTAACCCGTCTACCTGCTACTACTCTTACCGTTTTCACCCATTTCACCTGCTGCGTTAAATACTTTTTTTTAAATACTACTCGTTCCATGAAAGTTGATTATACCTGTGAACCCGTTATATATTGGTTACACGTTGTTTGCAATGGCATAACAACATTAAAAAACACTATTAGTAGTAAATACGTTCTTTAAAATACACTTTATTGGTTTACTCTGGGTTTTTTCATAGACATAGAAAAAAAAACATTTGAGAGAATTGATCGTATCGTACATTATGTGTGATTTGGAAAACACTTTGAATACTTTTATTGTTTTAATACAACTTCAATTTTATTTTATTTTATTTATTTATTTATTCTTATTCCTATTGATCATTATTGTTAGATATTGAAGTACGCAGATTGGGCTAATATATCTATTAGACACAGCAATATATAACATGTTTCTGGAAACAGATTTTCATTAGTTGCTAATGTCACGACTTATGTATCTAATATGTATCTATAGCTTATAAATCATTTTCATCTTGTAATTTGACATAATTTTTATAATTAATCCCCTTTTTTACCTACAAAAATTCACTTTTTTAATACACTATATATGACGTAATGACGTAACTGTAACTACATAGTTTGTTTTATTATGACATTAATATGCCTTCATGAATGGTTATTATTATAATTGATAATTCATATAAATGATAATTGATATATACCATTAATATGCATTCTTTGATAATTGTTTCTTCATGCACGTTAACTATATTTAAAAGTAATTATTGTGANCCCCCCCAACCACTATAGATCGGCTGGTGCTAAAATTTCGAAACAATTCATGCTAATACCTTATTGTGGCGCGATGAAAATTCCGGGAGTTCATCCTAAATTTTCAAAAATCGCCAATTTTGCTGTTGAAGAGTAGGACACAAAAATATATATGCTTTTTTACATTTTTCATTCATTGTGACCCCCGGGGGGATCGAACCTGGGTCTCTTGAGATCGAAGACAAGAAATCATAATTTACATAATGGGTATGCTTACTCATCTACAACACCCTAAAAAGTACTTGGACGCAAGTACTTCCCTGTGATTTTTTAATTATATTCGAGGTTTGTTTTTCTATTGTTCATAATTTACTTTATTAATTTTACTTGGTAAATAATTGAAAAATGTTAACAGATGATAGGTTATCAGGCTATCACGTTATCTAGGATCTATTAGTATTTTTTATTATATGCAATATAGATGCAAATTGAATGAGCAATAAGTAACATTGTTCTATCTCTTATAATATTTTTCACTCGAGATAAATCCATAATAAGGTATTAGCTCGTTTCAAACGAATAATGTTTCCCTAATCTTATGTTTTTTAATTTATACTAACTATTTATACTGTTTTATAAACTGTGATGTTGATGTAGACCGAGAGCTGGCTACATGAAAAATGTTCTCATAAGTTACATGGATAATTTTTATTACAAAATGAACCTTTGGTGCAGACGAACAAATGCATGTCTGCCACTCCAAAGCAGAGGGGTTAAGGGAGGGCGTGCGGGGGTTGCCACCCTTCTCGGGGGGTGGAAATTCCTTTGCACAAAATAACCCCGGGAATCGATAGGGGATCAAATTTTAAGAAAAAAATGCAGTATAAAGTTTTTTTGTTAAATTAATATTTTTCGAGTTATTCGTTAAAAAAAAGCGTTTTTTTCAAAGAAAATTGCAAGATTTCGAAAAAAAAAAAAATTTAATTTAACAAAAAACTTTATACTGCATTTATACTTACCACTTTGAGGTTAAGTGATAAAATCCCGCATATTAAATTAAAAACCTTAATATTCAAAATTGATTATTAAATAACTTTATTTGTGAAACTTTATATTTATTTCGTATGAAATTCAAGATCAGACATTATTTTCACCTATCAACATTTTATTACTGAATTTGTTTATGCGAACATTTATCTCACAAATAGCTTTATTTTATATTTATAATTATTCGCTTTATTTGAAGATGACTTTGTATTTTTCAATACTACAAATATACAAGTATATACCTGTATATATTATATCAGATGGATTTATAATTGATTTAACCACAACTAGAGTAATAAATTAATTAAAAATTGAAATAATCATACTTAATTATTGCCCTTCGTAAACGTTTTATTTTTTTTAATAACATATTAATTTCGTCCTGATTCTTTGATAGCTTTTTAATTAAATTAAAATTAATTGAATGAGATGGAGATGAGATAAGACTCATTTCACTGTCACTTTCCTTGAAAAAAAAAATCAATGTTAGTTTTATTGGAAGTCTGAAGGCAAATCACATGAGAGAAAAAATAATAAAATGTTGTGAAAGAAAGGTAGAGAAGTGGGGCGTGTCAGGTACCAGATTCCTGTCTAGCAGGTACGTTGCGGTACTATGGGAACAAATATACTCTCAGTACTCAGTACAATGTGAATGTGGTAAATTACTTGTAGTAAAAACCTTTTTTTTATATACTTACTTGCTTGTTGAATATCATCACAGGTTAGGTTCTTGCAGGTCTTGCAGCTTAATATGGCTACAAACATGTTAACCCGTCTACCTGCTACTACTCTTACCGTTTTCACCCATTTCACCTGCTGCGTTAAATACTTTTTTTAAATACTACTCGTTCCATGAAAGTTGATTATACCTGTGAACCCGTTATATATTGGTTACACGTTGTNATTCTTCAATGTTTTTGTTTTCTAAGAACATTTTAAGCAACCCAAAACTCTAGCTTCATAATTACCATTACACAATTGTTTTTGTTTAGATAGTGCCTTGTTTAACAATGTGTTTTGGAGCTCTTTATATTGTTTTTGACTATTCTGGACTTATCCTAATACCCATATCAAAAGTAAGTTACATTCTAAGCCCTTGATTGAGCTGAACGCTAAACTAGACTATTTTTACAACCCTGAGTTGTATCACTTTTGAAACAATATTTCTACAATATTGTGTTACTTAATTTTGGTGTTTATTTAACATATTATATTTTCAATGTAATAAACAACAATGTTCCTTGACTCCTTTCCAGTGCTTTAACTTAATTTGGTATGTGTGAGCATCTTTATTCGCTTATTTTTCTATGCTACTTTCTAACACCTTCTCCTTCTTACATGAAATTTATTAATTACTACAGAGGTCTATTTTGAACATAATTAGTTATTTTAATATCTAATATTAAGTTTTCTGTCGATACATGTATATACATAATTGTTATGTTTCCTCAGCCGATAGTACATATTACTTTTTCTTCAAACTTAACTGATACATTAGATATTTAATAGCTCATTCAGCTTCTACAGCTTGGCTGTTTAAATGAAATTCATGGTTGGTTTTAGAATGACTAAATTCTATAGGTAAGCCCCTGGGCACTGTGTGTTTTTAATTAACTCCTCTGAGTATAAGATGAGTATGTATTTTCTGCTGTATTGTGCTAGGTTATACAGTGCGTTGCACCCTTCACTTCTCAAGCCACAAGTCTTCCATGCTTCATTGTGTTCTGGATAGCAACTTTGCCTTTTACAAAGATAATAATTCATGTAATCTTCCATATGTAGGAAGACAAGGAAAGCAACGTATATTCCATGCGTACGTTATCAAGTTTCTTTCTAACATAGAACTTGATTTAATTTCTCAAAATTTACGATTTATATTAAATGTAAAATTCAAGTTAATTTTTAGCTATTTGATAAAAATATGTTGCAGTTTTATCAATTTAAATTTTTATTAAATTCATCACGATAAAGTTGTGGATACTAATTATTTTACCTAATGATATACTATTGTAGATATTGCTTGTTATTCTTGGATAAGTTAGGTATAACTCCTCTATTGTGTAATAGTACATTACGCGTCGAGTGTGAAAAGTAGCATTTTGCATGCGAGTGTGGAGTTCACACCCGAGCGATAGCGAGGGTAGTAAAACCACACGAGCAATGCAAAATGCCGTTTTCGCACGAGTTGCGTATGTGGTTTTCCTCAACACCGTAAGGAAGAGGAGGATACGAATACGTGGTTTTACTACACTCGCATGCAAAATGCCGTTTTCGCACGAGTTGCGTACCGCACTTTATCTACGATTGTTAGATTTTAATAATAAATGCAGAAAAATAATAAACTTCCTGTATGTAAGCTCGTATTTAAGTATTTCTCTTTTGATAAAGATGACATCAATTCGTTAGTTGTATTTTGTGCCGAATTAATTATTTCGGAAGGCGTATTATTCTCCTCATATGCTTCATTATCACTTAAATCACTCATTGATTTTCACAAAAAAACTCGATACAAACAGTTACTTTTATTAAATAAACATCAAATTAGTTATGTTAAATGTAAACAAACTCGCTAATCGTGTGTAAAGTTGATAATTCTTCTTCTTTTCGTCACTAGAGTGGAAAAAAAGAGGAATTGTTCAAAACTATGAGACAAGCAACG
This sequence comes from Gerris buenoi, assembly GCA_001010745.2. NCBI lineage: Eukaryota > Metazoa > Arthropoda > Insecta > Hemiptera > Gerridae > Gerris > Gerris buenoi. Next base: position 35,506 of record KZ651353.1, read on the forward strand.
GCAATTAATACAGGTGTGTAAAGAATCACTTTCTACAAATCTAAACAGAGATATTTGTTTATATTACGTATCAATCGTAGATAAACCAACTAATAATGTCAGTGGTAATGATAGTATCCTAACTAAGTAAAGATTCAATAGGTTTCTATGGAAAACTATGAACAATTGTGGCCACAAACCTCATCTATTTTGAGCACTGGATTCACGTATCAATTGCTAATTTATTTGTTAATCCAGCTGATAACCTGGAACCAAGTTATTAGCTTAGTATATCCCTACTGACCATTTAATCCGATGTAAGGAGCTTAAGTGGACTATTAATATTGCATTAGTGCAGCACAATTGTTATAATTATTTTAAATAATTTCTGACCTAATATTTATTAATATAACATTAATAGGTAAAACGTAGTATATGAATAATTGATATGAAATTCTCGAACTGTTTCTGTGAATGTAGACTGTTTTTGAAACTGCTTCTGCCTTAAAACAATTACCGCTTATCAAACATTTAGTTGAAACATTTGCTATTATCATTTTTGTGTTTTTCGTTGGACTTACTTACTTACGTATTCGTATCCTCCTCTTCCTTACGGTGTTGAGGAAAACCAAAAAGATTTCCACCCTCCTCTGTCCAATGCCAGGAACCGAACACGTTGTAGAGACATTCCTCTCTGGACCAGGGTGGTTGTGATGTTGTTCATCCACGTGGTTCTCCTTCCTCTTGGTCTTCTCCTTCAAATTTGGCTTCCAGGGCTCTCTTAGAGAGTTGCTCACTGTACATCCTTTTTACGAGGCCGTACTATCTAAGTTGAGCATTCTCAACTGTTACCTATTATTGCATTTAATTATTCGTGTCCAAACGATCCTCTGACAATACCGAGTATTGGTTTGTATCAAGCGCTGTTATGACAATCGTCACACATATCAACAAGAAGGTTTTCTTTGAACGTTTTTAATGCGGTGTGAATTATTAGTCCAAACGTGAAGTGATTTTATTAACGTAAAATGTTATCGCATGCTTATAATACTTATCCTAAACGATTCTCGAACGAGCCGGGGAACGATACAAAGGATGGATTATGGATGGTCCAAATAGTAGGGGTTAAAACAAACCACTTGATTGGAGAATTCTATATATCAAGTTTAGAAACAGAATATTGATCTTTTTAGGGAGGAGGGGTAAGGGAGGTTTTTCTCTGATATTTATCTTGGCTTGTTCTCTCTATCCTATTAGCTATTAGTATCGTTTAACATTTCTTTGCTAATCACTCTTAACTCAAAACAGATATCCCATCCTCCTACTTCATATATTGTTCCTTTCCAACTCGTTTGTCTTTCAACTTTTCCAATCAGATAAATCTTTCCTTGATTTTTGTTCATTTCCTTATTACTTCCTTCATTCTTTACATACGCGTTAATTAATAACATCGTCTAAATGTTTTATTTTCATTCATCCCGTTAAAAATTATTCCATAAGATATGGTATTTTACTCCGTATTGCCTTCTTTTGGTTAATTTTTCCTCGTTGTCCTAAGAAAATTCATATTACATTCAATATTATACATTAACATTTATAGCATTATAATTGTAAATGTACTTATTTCAAGAAGTTACCGTTCTATTTCATTGTCATAACACAGCCAAGTTAAAAAAAAAACCTTATAGAGCTATTTATTAAACGGGGGGTAATATTCGGGGAATAAGGGTAATATTATGCTGTTTACATTACTGTATGTTTTTTTTTTAGACCATCTTAATCAATCCTAGGTATAAAATGATGAATTAGAATAATGCGAATGAGCACAAATGATGTGTGAATGAATGTGAACAAATGATTTAAAAAGAAATAATAAAAATTTTGGTAAAACTGAAGAATACGGTGCTGTGAGGGAAAGAGGTTAGAAAAGTGATTTACTGGAATATATTATTTTGACAAAAGGATATTAACTCCATATATGTACAAATCATGCAAATATAATCATTAAAATGTATAAATCATACAAATGTCCTGTTTGACATAGGGTTATAATCTCTTGCTGCCAAGCGATTCTCGACCTTACCGTATCTCAGTTCAACCAAAATGTTATATACTGCCTCGCCTTAATTAGCTTAAGGTAAAATAGCGTTTCAACCGCAAGAGCAAAACGCTATTAAATCAGTGCTGGAGGTCGGAGGTTTGAACTCCCGTAGAACCAAGTGTGAGTGTTTTATTTGTTGTATTGTGAGAACCAAGTGTTTATTTGTTTCTTCGTTACGTAGGTGGTAAAGCCACAGTAGTTCTTAACTTTAAATTTATCCTTAATACTTTCGTGATACAGTTCTTATAGTATTGTATTGATTGAGATTTTATGGTGTTAATTTATAATGAAGATAAACTGGCGAAGGTAGTTAAAAAGCAAACACTATTACTTTATCTTTATAAATTATCTTATTTAATTATTATATCATTTATGGCTTAACTACAATAATATACTGATTAATTGATCTAATAGTGTTTGCTTTTTATCTACCTATACCTGTTTACCTTCATTATTTTCGCAATATTATCTCAAATACATTATATAAAAAACAACTATAGCTGGAATGAAAAACCTAATCATGTAAACGAAAAATAAGCCGCGTCCACACTATGTCGATCGAAGTGTGGACGTGTCGCCCGACGTTGTCGAACCATGTACCATGTCAGGTCGTGTCAAACGCAACCTGAATCAAGTCGGTACGGATCAAAGGAAGTCGAATCGACAACAGTAGTGTGGACATGTCATAACTTGTCGCTCGACTTTTGAGTAGGGACAAAATATTCATTCTGCTGAGTGTATGTAATGCTGCCTTATCCAAAACCTCCTTGGGCGGAGACGACGATCTTGCTGGCTTCCAACAACTATCACGGCTGCTGCAACGGCTGCTGCAACTATCATTGCAGCAGCCGCCACTGCAGTATCTTCTAAATCACTAATTTTTTTTAAAAAAAAAGTTAAATTAAATTAAAACTATAAGGTTTAGAATTCACTATACTGAGGTAATGTGGACAAGTCAAAGAGTCGATCATGTCAATCGTGTCGATCGACGTTGTGTGGACACGGCTTTACATAATTTAACCTTACTTAAATTTATATAATAATTTATTTATTTACCTCTCAAACTCTTTTTTGAAATATTCACCATTTATTTGTCTACCTTTTGTTTTAAATACTTCGGCTAATTTGTCTGTTCTTGCTTCAACTGTATTACTCAGTTTTTTCAAGCAAGAGTCGATTTTATCGATTAGTTTCAATATTTACCAGTGTGGAAAGTCCCTTTTTGTATTAAGCCAAGTTTTATTTACCCGCTAAAACTAACTTTGAAGTGTGTTCTCTAAAAGTTACTTTTGGTTACTCACACCCTTTTGCTTCTGCCCATTCATATGTATAAATCTATTGTTGCTGTTTTAAATGGATGTATCTGTACATCCTTTAATTTAATTTTATTCATATTCTTTAATCTTTTTTTTAGGAAGGCTCTGCATATTATTTTTTCAAAATATATAATAACATACTTATATATTCAACAAGGTTGATGTATGTTCGTGGAGATAAAGTGTTTTGAATTATTATATAACGTTTTTTTTGTTCTTATTTTCACGTGTGACTACTTGTGCTACCTTGATCTTGATCCACTCTAGAGTTAAATGCGGCTTGTCTCTAATGCTACTAAAATTATTGCCAATGTCAATGATTTTAAGTAATATTGTTAAGTCCATTAGCTGGTTTTTTTTTTTTTTT
>KZ651353.1:74908-94884 GCA_001010745.2 Gerris buenoi
CCGAGGGAGATAACTGTAGTATTAGCTCTCGAGGCTTGCCGAGAGAGATAATCCCGAGAGTAGAAATACTTCGATCCATGTTGCGTATTAAATTTTATCTACGACTAGTGCACCATGGGTAATAGCTATTAAGTTTGTAAATATAAAAGTTTTACCTACAAATTCACGCAATTTAAACACCTTAAACTGATATTTAGTTACTTGATTTATTAAAATAACAATTCTTATACTAAATATATACGTTTTTAATTTAATTACGTTTAGTTTGTTTTTAATTTAAAGACTTTGTATGATAACCTAAAGTAACCTTCCCGAAAAAAAGTAAACAAAACAGCTAAAAAAACAACATAATACTTCAAATTTACCTAAAAAATACCTTTTAAGTTGGTATGAATGTTTTTTTACTCCCAAGTCGTAGATGAAAGTTATTAAATATTCACTGGTGCAGCGCGCGTATGCCGTATTGGAAAGGGCATAGTACCTAGCATGAACCCCGCGCAGAGCGCGGGGTGAAGGCTAGTTATTAATCATTTCATTTGAATATATTTATATTTAAAATTCAAGATTATTTTTCAACCATTAAAATAATATTGCAGACATAAGAGATGAATAAATTGTTGGAAAAAAGTAGTATTGAGTTATCGCAGACCAATGAGGAATTGTTTTCAAAATAACTTATTTTATTTTAATTAAAGTTAGTGGTTTCGACTGAAAATTATTTTTTCTTAAATCAAGCTGTAAAATTCTTTATCCGACATTTCCTAGCAGTAAAATTCATTTAACTCTCTCTGTCATGAACTTTTTCAATTCTTTAGTTGTTAAATTTCACTATGAGATGCATTATGAAAGTAGTATAAACGTTTTGTTGTTGTTAAATTATATATATATATATATATTAATTATTGAATATTGAAGTGTGTGAGGGAGTGAAACGTATTCAATTATTGTTAACAAGCAGAATATGATTACTCTGTAACAGTTCACATCCTTGAACTACTATTTATAAGTGAATATGTGTATTTCACATTATTATATTGTTTATTGTATGTGCTTGCACTTGCACATTATTTACATACATTGCAGATAATTATCAACAATGAACCTAAACACTTAATTAGATTTAAGGTTATTAACGTTGTTAATTTTATACGTTCATTGAATATTTAATCTGGAGCAACTCAGAATTACTCATAAAAGAATATTAAGCTTGCAATNAACTTCGTCACCGTAGCAAGAAATATGTGCGCATGTATTTCACGTAGATTGGAAATCGAGAAATATACGCGAATACCTTTAAAAGTTCCGACGGACTTATTGAATAATCATTTATGAATAAAAAAATCTCTTTACTTATTAAATGACAGCTAATTACTAAAGTAGGTGTTACTTACTGAGTGCTGGTGGTAGTGGGTAAATCATGGGTAGGTGGTACCCTGTCAGGAGAGGAATTATTGTCTAAGGGTAAACTCTCCCTTGTAGTTCTTGAAGATTCCTCTCTAAGGGTGTCCGGCCTTTTTTCTCCTCTTCCACCTCCCCCTCCACCACTGCCCAACGTACTCCTCTCTCCTAAAACAAGGTAAAGTAGTCATTCATTTAAATGTATACAGTAAAATGAATAAGCAATATTAATGTAAATCCAAACAAATTATAGATTAAAATCAAAATACAGAAGATCTTTGTACTTAGTGGAATGGAAGGACATAAATCCTTGCCTAGTTTCACGAACATGGGGTTAAGTTTAATAGAACTAAGAATAATTTATAACTAATAAAATATTTCCTCTTTATATAGCTTTAATCAAAGTTGAAGAGAAGCACATTGGTGATGATTTACTACAAAATTATTGTGCTTATTGGCTTTAATTACTTCAAAATATGCAACATATATACAATATATATATTTATATATATATAAATATATATATTGTATATATGTTGCATATTTTGAAGTAATTAAAGCCAATAAGCACAATAATTTTGTAGTAAATCATCACCAATGTGCTTCTCTTCAACTTTGATTAAAGCTATATAAAGAGGAAATATTTTATTAGTTATAAATTATTCTTAGTTCTATTAAACTTAACCCCATGTTCGTGAAACTAGGCAAGGATTTATGTCCTTCCATTCCACTAAGTACAAAGATCTTCTGTATTTTGATTTTAATCTATAATTTGTTTGGATTTACATTAATATTGCTTATTCATTTTACTGTATACATTTAAATGAATGACTACTTTACCTTGTTTTAGGAGAGAGGAGTACGTTGGGCAGTGGTGGAGGGGGAGGTGGAAGAGGAGAAAAAAGGCCGGACACCCTTAGAGAGGAATCTTCAAGAACTACAAGGGAGAGTTTACCCTTAGACAATAATTCCTCTCCTGACAGGGTACCACCTACCCATGATTTACCCACTACCACCAGCACTCAGTAAGTAACACCTACTTTAGTAATTAGCTGTCATTTAATAAGTAAAGAGATTTTTTTATTCATAAATGATTATTCAATAAGTCCGTCGGAACTTTTAAAGGTATTCGCGTATATTTCTCGATTTCCAATCTACGTGTAATACATGCGCACATATTTCTTGCTACGGTGACGAAGTTAAACAACAGCAACAGGGTACTCTAGGACTTGATTACTCAAGCGGCGGCTTCATTCATAAAACTTATCGATTCAAAACCGTTCAGTTAGTCATTAAATTGTTTTCCCAACAACATTTTAACATAAAATTTAATAAATTTTACGATTAGTGTTTCTTGTTCATGTCTTAGGTTATTAAGTATGTTTTTATAAAATGCTACATTGATTTTAACTGGGGAGTAATCCATTGATTGGTTCATATGAATCCTAAAGTTTTCAATTTTAATTTTAACTTTTAACACCATGTTACGAAACAAAAGGTGATACAATGATGGACGTTTTATGTCATTTATATTACAATGTATTTTCATACATTTTAAGCGAAATATACTGTTTTTTTAACCGCATCAAAATAAAATAAAAATGCTGACGGGCTTTACAATCAATAGTTGAAAAAATATATCTTATCTCACCTTTCCAGGAATCAAATCTATGTTGGCATTTGAATATTGATAATAACGGTAAGCTGTTACATTCCCCCCGACATCCTACCAGTATATTTTATGGAATTTCATTTATGAAAGGGCATACAATACTTGATCTTGAGCTGGGTGGGATTATATGAGACCTTTTTCATTACCCTGCGCTTTAAGGCTGCGTATACCCTAAAGCTTGTTGCATACTTTTGCCGCTAGATGCCTCTGACAATCACAACAAGGTGACAATTCTACGTAAGCGTAAGGTTATTAAAGATTGCCGCGTATTTCTGTTTTCTAAAACGTCACAATATTTACATTTCAACTGACATAACTATATGGATTCGCGTTATCAATGTCGTAGTTTTATTTGTTTTTTGTAAGAAAAGTAATATTGAGCTTTTTATTTTTAGAAAATGATAATTTTACTTTGAAGTATTTAATTCTTTATTTGAACGTTTGAAGATTGAAAATGAAGATGAAATAATTTAATGTGTCTAGTCTTTGGAATATTATAATATAATGTCCATGTTGTTATAAAATCATGGTCGATACTAAAATCTTTATTATAATCTTCAGATATTATGGTTCTTGTACCATTTGGTTATCCCCCGAATATGAAAAATCGGTCCGAGACAATTCAGACACTTTCTCATATACGAGCTCATAATTACTAGCCCATAGTTTTCCATTAAAATGTACATTTAATTATTATTGAAATTTCATCAAAATTTACCATAAAAATAACTTCTCCTGGGCGGGGAATCGAACCCGGTCTCTCTCCGTCCGCGTTTTAAGCCATTTTCTCAGGAACTAGATTTTTCTCAGAATAACGTCTTATATTGTTAGATTTGTATTTAAATGGACTACATTTTTTTTTTTTTTTAAATTGTCGGAACCGTTTTCGAGAAATATTTTTTTCAGAGTTTTTGGGGGCTAGCGCCTCAAATTTTGGAGCTACAATTCATTTTTTAATTTCTCCTTGGGGTATAATTTTTTCGAACATGGTCAACATTTGCCCAGTAGTTTAGGCTCCAGGCATCTGCATAGACTGAAGACAGGCAGACATTTTTTAAAAACCACTTTTTTGGACTCAGGGGACCTCAAAACGTGTAATCCATCCAAATCTCAAAATCTAATTTTCGCGCCAACACAATAATTTCTATTTATATGAGTAAGTAAAAACGGTTAAATTTGCCTCTAACGCCACGAAATTATGCTTCACTGTGCTGTACCAATCCTTGTATAAATTGTACAGCTTACTCATTTTAATATTCTCGGTACTAGCGGTCATCAGACCAAGATTCACACCACACCACAACTCCTTCAAAATAAATATACATAATATTACTAATATACATCATATAATATGTATACTACTATATAATGCTATAATAGTATCGTATGCAGAGAATTATGTAATGAGTCTGAGCTTGATAGGGATACGCACTTTTCTCGACAACAGATGGAGATGAAGAGCCCGGACATACACGGTTGGCTGAGGATTTAAAATTCCTTAAAAAATGTCGATGAGTACTTCTAACATTTTAGTGAAAAGAAACTAAAAATAAAAATCGAAAAGAAAAATAAAAGAAAAAGAAAAATCGAACACAGTCCGTTACCTATTGTGATGCCAGACGTAGTTATACTAAATCTATATTGATCGAAATATAACTTGTTGTTTTTCCCTTGTACCCTTTGATCAGTAATAATCTCATACTAGATGAGTATGATGGAAATAAGTGGAAATGAGTGGATGGAAATAAACTACATATATTAATTTATTTTTTGGTCAGTTTTAGGCAGTTAGTTCAAGAGAGTTGCCGTATTGGCTCCTATACGTGATTATGGGTGGTCGTATTGGCTACCAAAATTTTCAGATAGTTAGTAGGATTAGCTCCTATTTTTTTTTTTTAAACATGTATTGGTTTTTCATCTTTAGCTAGATTAAAATACTATTGATATCGATATTGGTTGATAAATTTATTGTATTGTTATTATAAACAGATAATAACAATAATAATTATTATTTGAAATATTACTATTATAGAATGATTATTATAGGATGTTTATTATTTGAAGACGATATTAAAGAATAAAAGAATACAAATAAATGTATTTTTCCTATACATATTAAATTTCATAGAACAATTTTTGATCGGATTATTGGAATCGAGCGCCACAATATTTTTTTTTATATTTTTAAGAGTAGTGAATTGTTTTCAAGAGAATTTACTAAAAAGGTAATTTTTTTTACATAAAATATATTATGAACATTAAAAAGGTAATAACTTAGCTAACCGTTTAAATTATAGGTTTCACTTTACATTATGATGGCATTTTTATTTATTCTTGAGCTGTGAGACTGATTCCAAAAGTGACAACAAATATTTCATTTTCGCTATTTGGACAAATCACTGTAAACTATTCACAACTTATAAAAACAACGCAACACCTCAAATACTCGTAGCTTTAGTAACTTCTGACTTCTGATTGTTTTACTAAAAAGATTCCTAAAGTTTTAGATATTAGGTAAAATGAGGTCTTTAAAACTTTTTAGTACATTTCTTACAGATATATTGGTCTATCAATTCAGATACCTGCGAAGTAGTCTACAAGGGTGAGTTCCTAAATTACAAACATTTTTACCGGCAACTTTTGACAACTTTTGTTTATAAATACATTCAAAAATGTTGATTTCGGAAGGTTTGTAATTTAGATACTCACCCGATATTTAAATGAGAGGGGATGCATATCAAGATTTGGTGGTAGGATTTTTTTATTTTTTATTTACATGCCAGGGTTTTACCTTACTTTACTTTTTCTACCAACACAAAAAAAAAAAAAAAATCATTCAATTTTTTGCTGACTCAAAAACTCGTGAAATTTTTAATTTCTAGGCGACACAACTTAGGCCTTTCACACGAATCAGCTTAGTTGATTCAACCCTCATCCCAACGGGAGGTCAGTACGATGTTAGAACCCAAGGAAGCAGAAGTACTTCTTGTGTGTTCTTTCTTGTGCTTGCTCTTCTAAAAAGAAATAAAGGAGGAAATTTCTAGTCGAAGATTGTGGGTTCCTCCCTTGTTAGGGAATCGGGAAAATGGGCGCTTTCTCAAATACACAATTATATCCGAAACTTCTAAGCCACAAGGATAGACTCTTCAATTATTTCCGCAAGTCAAGATCGTCCTTCGAAGAGATTCACGCCCTGACCCAGTACATGATTTACTGTATACCCTGCACCTCATTTCCCTTATCACGAGACGAATACAAACATATTCAATCATTAAGTCTACAGTCTACATTGGCATTGGAAGTTAAAAATAAGTTTGCCATTGCATAGTAAACAAATGTCCCAGCGACTAAATTAAGTTGACTGGTATGAAGGGCCTAATGTCTTGTAGTGTATTTTTAGTTGAAGCACCTAGTGGGAATAAGACAGCGAGTAGATCATGTAATCATGTGCCTGGTCCTTTAGTTGCTTGGGTGGACGAGTTACCTTGTGTGAAAGAGGCCTAAATGACTGATTTTTCTCCCAAGTTTTTACGCTCTAGCTTAAAAGTAAGCTTGAGTTTTTGAGTCAGCAAAACATTGAATGAAATGTTTTTTTTTTTTTTTTTTTTTGTTTTTTAGGTAGGAAAAGTAAAGTAAGATAAAGAAAACCCTGGCATGTTACCACCAAATCTTGATATTCACCCCTTCTCTTTACAAATTAAATTTAAATATCGGGTGAGTTCCTAAATTACAAACCTTTCAACCAAATTTCAAAATGTTGTTTTTGGACCAAAATCAACATTTTGGAAGTATTTATAAACCAAATTTGAGAAAGTGGGTAAAACAGTCATAGAACCTCATGGTAAAAACCACTCAGTAAGTTAAGCTAAAACTAAAACGGATAATTTAGTTTAAAAAAAAATCAATGGTTTTTTTATATTTTTTTTTTTTTAATTACGTATTTCAATTTATATAAAGTCAAAATACAGTTGTAAAAAAAAAAAAACTATTCAGACAAAAAAATGAAATTGAAACATTGGAATAACAAATATTTATAATTTTGGCCTTATCTTAGTGTGTGTAAACATAGCGTGTTTATGCTTGAATGTTTCCCTTAGATACTGACCATCTCTAACCACCCCTTAGTTACCCACTACGTAGGAAGGTAATGAGGGGGTTAATAAAGCCTAGTTCACTAGAAATCCGACAGACTGCACTAGCTGTCAATCCCACTTTTCCTCGTTTACCAGTTTACTCCTCCTGGCTCTAAAAATGAATATTTTTGCACGAAATTTGGGATTTAGAGTATTTAGATAATTGGCTTTTGGTGCCGCGAGTTACATTTTTTAAAAAATAATTAGAATCGGATTTAAGAATCACTTAAGTGGCAAGGAGGGGGAAAATCAAAAATCGGGCTCGCGGCACCATTGAAGAATATATTGATGAACCCAAATACGAAAAATTGTATTTTTATCTCTAATATTACGGGCAAAAACAGAAAACTCGTAAAATCAGACACGTCCGCGCACCCTTAAACTAAATTTGTAGTTTTAACGAACTTAATCTCTGAGATGCTGATAAAAACGTTGCTGTAATGTACATATAGGCCTTATGTTACCACCGAATATCTAAGATTATAAAATACATATTTAAAGTTATTGGAGTCATTTGGATAAGAGGCGACTATCATTATAAAGTAAAAGAACTTTATTTGTTATTTACAAAACTTAAGTTAATAATTTACCAATGTTTGATTTGAAAATCATATACGATGTTCTATTTTTTATAAAGACTTCTAATTAATTCGGCACCCATTCTTTTGCATTTTTAACTTATTGACAGTAGAAAAGGGTATATTTTTCTCCCAATAAAATATAAGTTTATTAAAACTAGACATAACAGAAGTATTTTTCGTTCACCTCAAAGTTCTAACAGCCAAATACAATTCAATAGAGAAATAAGGCCCTTGCTTTTTTTAGGGGCAGTCAACCAATTGGCATTAACTATAAACAAAGCATTAAATTCAAGATCACTGACATTTAGGTCACCATTATTGTCATTCACACACTCCATCCCCATCAATCAGTGAAACTCAAATGTTAAAGGTTGTCATGAACTTTGACATTAAATGTCAACTTTACCAGACACCTTTAACAGATTATGAATCATAAAAAAAGGAGCATTTACTCTTTCGTTATACACATATTTATATGATATTAAAAATTTCGTCAAGTACAACAGATTTTATCATCCAAACTTGCCTTTCCACCGAGATTGGTGGTTTCAACTAACTCATGAATATTTTTCATGAGTTAACTGATGCAGTAACTTATGTTAACTGCTGTTAATTTGTTTATTGACGATAGAAAAGATACATTATTTATTTTAGCACTTCTTTAGATTTTTACTCCCCTTACAGAAAAATAGAGGGGAGTAACAATCTAAAGTAGGTGTACGGAATGATTTTCTTCAGACTGTTACTCCCCTTATCAAAGCAGAAGTGGGATATTTCTTTGTCCCAAAGTACATTGGCCTAAATATAAATATTAATTTTTCTTAATAGTTATTTAGTCAGCCATTTTTATTCTAAAATAACAAAGGGAAGTAACAATCTAAAGAAGTATTTACCTTTATTTTGCCTTTAATCTGACGTATCTCTTTCTTAGTAGGTTGTATATATATTTATCTGCAATCTACTTTACGTCTCATCGTATGTGGGATTCTGTTAGATATATCAAGTAAAATAAAATTCAAAGTAACTCTCATATTTCTGTTCATACCGTCTTTATTTTAACTTCCTTGATGGAAAAATCTGATACATTAATGATTTCTATTTGAAATAATCAACAATGGTGTAGGACGATTGATTTGTTCCCATCCATTTACTTATTTTCTTTTCTCTTAATTAAAGGGAGTATTCGGTATGTTGATCCCTGATACCATATATCTCTTGCATTTCTATTTTTAGATATTTTTAGTGGGAGTAAAAAAAAACCTTGAGATTTCTTTCCTATTTTCCTAAATATAAATTAAACGCTTCGAAAAGTATATCAGTATTTTAGTTTTTTGGATTGTTATGAATTTGAGGATCAACGTTTCACTTCTGATACTAAATTGATTTTTTTTTGAGAATTGAATTTTAACTATACTTCTATAGATGAAACAACTTATTAGGTAATTCTTTTATAATTTTCCATAAAATGATTAATTTTAAATGATAAAATACCTTTTTAATTTTTATAGTAATTTATTTTAATTTTAGAAGTAAAACTAAATCGCTAAATAATTTATTTTTGTTGTGTCAAGAACTTGGTTTTCCGATGAAAATCCGCGTCACGAAGGAGTTGAAGTCCGACGTTTCGCTTCCACTGCTGGGAGCATCTTCAGGGGTGTACACGAGATATTTGCTTCGAGTCAACATCACGATGCACCACACCCCTGAAGATGCTTCCAGTAGTGGAAGTGAAACGTCGGATCTCAACCCCTTCTTGACGCGGTTTTCACCACCAAGTAAAAAACCAGGTTTTTGATAACGAGCCAACCCGCGAAAGACTACGCACTAAGATAGTTTTAAAGTGAACTACTTAAATCAGTTTAATAAATCAATAAATGTATGTTTTTTCATTTGATCAAGAATTAACATAGGTATGCGGAATATACCTGTCAGCCTATTTCATAATGGTTAATTAAAACTTTCTTTAATGTCTATGTTACGTATATTCCTGAACTGGATTTTTTTAAAATTCTATTGCTAACTTATTTGATTAACAGGCTTAGGCTTCAACGTACAATACGAAGTCATTTAAAATTTAGAACATCCTGTTACTAATATGATTACCAGATTCAGCGTATTAATTAGAGTTCTGTGCGATGTTATATTGATTATAGCTGTCCAAATGAGAATACAATGATTGACCCTGTATTGTTACAAATATGTATTTTAAGGGAAATGCATCGGTCAAACTTTATACCATGATAAGGCACGTATACTTTAATAATTTAAATTTATATTTAAAATTATATTTATATTTCTAAAGAAACTGAATAAAGGGCATATTATTGGTAGAAACGTATTTTGTCATTTATAGGTTTATGAGGTAGAGTCTAATTAAAATCCAACTTACCTAATTTAAGTTTTGCTTTTACTGCTTCTCGGATTCTCTTATGAAAGGGTATTACTAAAAGGTATTATATTTACTAGGTCTCAATAGAATTGTAATTCCATTAAGTTTTATTAAATTTAATGGAAATTAATTCCAATAATTTGCTTATTATTGAATCTCGACTAGGTTTTTGTGACCGAATCAATCGTTGTGAATTCCGCCTGAATTCGCAGGGTTGAGAGAACCATGACCCGCATTTATTTCCTAGGTTTTAATTATTCTGCCCTGATTGTTTCCTCAATCAAGTCTGGCATTCCGTTGTTTTCTCTCCGTCGTTATTTAGAACTATTGACATCCTTCATCTCTCCTATTGGATTTAAAACTCCTATTTGCTTATACGTTTGCTCTATCATGCTTTAATTTATTAATCATAATTCTGTTTATTTCTAAGATTATAAAATTCTTAATTAATGAAATTAGAAATTTAATGCTATTAACAGTATTCGTTTGAAGTTATTAAACCTTAATACAAATTTGCTTAAGTAGCTGAGTGGTATTACATTGCTTAGAACCACTTATATAATATATATCTTGTTCAATTACTCCCAAAGAGGTGAGACATGTTGAGTCAAATCAAGTTGTTAATTGATCCGTCATGTATAAGGTAATCTATCTATATCTATTCGAATAAACAAAACAATATTATCTATGTTACTTCTTAACCAATGAATTTTCACTGTTTTTTAAGTTGTTGTGAAGTTGATTTTGGGTTTTGTTGAAGTTGGGCTTCATCGCCACAGATATTATTTACAAAACGTTGTTATCACAAAATTATTACATAAATATGCTTGTACTCAAGGACTTTTTTTTAATGTACTGCTGTTGCAAATGAAGAATTTTTATTTATTTGTTGGCTAATATTATATGACAGTTTCTAATCATCCAGTAGCAATGCTTACTTGGTTGTTGATCACTATCAAGTAATTAATGGTAATAAATTATAAGTTGCATAAGCTTTGTGTAAAAAAGGTGGTACTTAATGGCAATGTATACTTTTTAAATTTACGAAAAATGCTAAAAAAAAAACAACACTTTTTTATTGTTTATTAGTTGGTTATAAAATTTAAAGATTTCTTTTGTTTGTTGAATAATCGATTTATTATTAAAAAATAAATAATTTATATAAATAAAAATGAATGGTTGTCTGTCTGTCTGTATGTCTCTTATACTCTTATGCCTTCCTAAACCGTTCATCCGTTTGTGTTGGGGGAGGGGGGACTTTGGGTAATGGTGGGAAGTTTTAGTAAAACTATGTTCCGATAGATGACAATATTTAATTCGCGCGTCATTTCAATCTTTTTCATATTGTTAAAAGGTACGTAGTTCGCTGAGTTGGTTAATTATAAAGTAATAAATAATAATTCAAAATTACATCCAATTTATAATTATTAATAATAATTATTTTCATTTTATAATTACATAATTTTAATTTGCTTGATTTAATTTTATAAATAAAATTTACTTTTCATGAGCTCATTTAATTTTATGCTTGATTTAATTTTATAAATAAAATTTACTTTTCATGAGCTCATTTAATTTTATGCTTGATTTAATTTTATAAATAAAATTTACTTTTCATGAGCTCATTTAATTTTATGCTTGATTTAATTTTATAAATAAAATTTCCTTTTCATGAGCTCAGTGTAAAATCAATTTTCCTAGACTTGTTATTTTATTTCAAACATTTTCTAGGTACTATTTCTCTTTATTTTCATTGTAACTCTCTCTTCTCAAACTACCTTATTCAATCATTGTTCCTGGTATTTCCTTTCACGTTATCATGATCCGTGAATCTTTAAATTTCTAGTGAAATCAATCTTATTTTAACATCACGATAAGTCTTAATTTCATTTTGTCTACTTTCAAATGTCTCTGAATTTCGTGTTTTCCTGGTTTTCAAATATGCATTTAGAAATTGGTTTCTTCTGATTAGTTGTTTTGCTTTGGTAATTGTAAAATTATATTTTTTGCTAGGTTATTCCCTATTTCTTATCTGGTATTTTTATTTTTCTATTACTTATACTTCTATTTACTTATACATACATCTCTCTGTATGGATTGTTTGGCCGTATTAAATTTGAGGCACATATTGGCCTAGTGCTTGTCTATTTTAAGGAAGAATTGATGGTTTACTTTTACTGATTGGCAATTCATGGTTAAAATGCACTGATGGCTCATACTTAAGCCAGTGATGCATTAATTAAGTGATTAACTCTATCGATAATTTGTTATAAGATAAAAAAAGTGATTGATTAACGCATAGACTATGTTGAGTAAACACATAGACTGTGTCTAAATACATAGACACTTTTGAAGAAACACAGACTGTGTTGATGAAATACATAGACTGTCTTGAAGAAACACATAGACTATGTTGAATAAACACATAGACTGTGTTGATGAAACACATAGACTGTGTTGATGAAACACATAGACCGTGTTGATGACATACATAGACCGTGTTGATGACATACTTAGACCGTGTTGACTTAACGCATGGACTGTGTTGATGAAACACATAGACTGCGTTGACTAACCACATAGATTGTGTTGACTAACCACATAGACTGTGTTGACTAAACAAAGACTGTGTTGACTTAACAGATAGGCAGTGTTGACTAAACTCATAATATTTATTTTTTAGAAAAAAAAAAACTAAATAATACTTTAATGCGATGAAATATAATAGCATTTTAATTTTTATTTAATATAATAAAAAATGATTTTATTTTGTTAACTATACAACATCGATGATTCATGTGAATCTAGAGGAGTTAATAAACCAATTTGAGCATAAATATTTAATAATATTAATGTGATCAACTATTATTCAAAACTTTCTACCTTCCTTCAACACTTGTGTCCTAGCGGCAAGTTCTTAGTCTTGAATCATTTTATTGAAATAGTTTTCAGATGGCAATTATCATGACAGAAGTTTAGTTTTTTATTTATAACTACATATAACTATAACTGATGAGTGTCTTGCAATCAGTTGCTTTATTTATGTTTTTACTGGTCTTATATTACTTTGCTTTGTAAGTTTCATCGCACGTTTCCATTACCCCAATTTTGAACCACTTCCCGTATTGCAATCTTCCCCAAATTTTGCACATGGAAACAACTAAGGTATTTTAGGTTATTTTATTTTTAATGGTATTTTTATATTAATAATTATTTTACTGGTGTTATATTATTACTTTGCTTTGTAAGTTTCATCGCACTCTTTCCTCCATCCCCGATTTTGAGCCGCTTTCTTTATTTCAATCTTCCCCAAATTTTGCACATGAAAACAACTGAGGTAAAGCATAAAAAAAAATGGCGTCATATTTTTTTTTTGTTTTTTAAGTTTCATCGCACACCTATTACCCCAATTTTTAACCACTTCCCGTCTTATAATCTTCCCTAAATTTTGCAAATGGAAGCAATTAAGGTGAAGAATACCGAAACCAAAAAAAAAAAAAAAGTTGAAAATAAGACCATGTAGTTTTGAAAAATGGCATTTTTATATTATTTATATGCTTAATGTACTTATAGAGAATGTATGTGAAAATAATAATTATATTCTATAAGAAATTAAGATTGTTGAAATTAAAAAATACATTTGCACCTGGTTAGTTAATAATTTTAATTGCGTAGATTGAATTATATGACTTACACTGTTTGGCTCTTGCGAGTCTTACAGGTAGCTTTATAACTTTAAAGCTAAGTTTGAAATCTGTGATTTTTTCTACGGTGATGTGATCTCAGCTGAAAAATTACGAATGATGATTAATGTTGGAGAGAGACCGTCTCAAGACCTGTTAGTTCCCAAGGCTGCATCTGCCTGGCATCTAGCGGTCACGAGCTCAACTACACAAATAATTTATTATTTGAATTGAGATATCACCACTATAGCTACTCCTCGTTCCTCGTTCCTTTTAAATTGAAAAAAGGCAATTTATAAAATCCATTTTTATATTTAATTGTTTAAAAAAAGAAAATATTTATATGTAGAAATATAATATACTTCTTTAAATTTAGTAAGAAAAATTGTTAACTTTTTATTTTAAAGTAATGTTAGGTTTGCATTAATTTTATAATAACTTTATAGCGATAATGAATTTTTATATATTCTTCATTTAAACTTATACTGTTACTGAAAAAATTAACATTTACCCTTTTATCTCACTTCCTTCTTCATTTAGGAAATAGCCAAGTCCTTAAGAATGATATCAAGCTTTTCAAAACTACACAAAAATGTTAAAAACTACAATTAACAGAAAACAAAAAGTAATTACTACAGTATTCCTCCTCTACTCCTCTTTCTTTATAATTAAGTCTTATTTCTAGTTTGTTCATAATAAAATATTACTAGGAATGGTAATAATTAGTCTTAATTTATGTTATTTTTGAAACTAACAATTCTCGTAATTTGCACCCTCACATGGCCACTGCATTTAATCTACAGTACGTTGTACGTTTACTGTATTTTATTGTATTATTTATTTAAAGTCAACCATTTCATTCCTATTTGACCTTACTAATACTAATCTAATGTTTTCCTCAGTCTGTAGACTTCTTTGTTTGGTAGTTTGATGTCATTGTGACAATTAATTGTCTTTCAATTAATTGGTACCTGGATCTCACTAGGCTCACTAATAGGTCTAGTACTCTTGTGACAACATAGACCTAAATCATAGGCACCAATAATTAGGCAAATACCACATCATGAGCATCAGGCATAAATCATAGGAAAATACCACTGGATGTTCTTTCACTTTAGTATTGCGCCAATATAAAGTTGTTGTCACTTCTATATATGAGACAAACATAGGCACTTCTAAAGATGATACCTACACTTTCTGAAATACTGGAAAAACCTTTTACTTACAGTGGCGCACCCAGGATGTGCCACTGTAAGCAAAAGGTGTATGTACCACTCTAAGATATTATACAAGTAGTTAGGTCTAAAAAGGAATTAAAAGGTTCACTTAATTCATAAAATACATTTTATTGTGTTATTTTTACTGTATTGTAAATTAACTTTAGCTAACATTTGAGGGTAAATGTGACTAGATTCAATGTTATCAACAAATTGATTAATTAATCAAAATTTAATGCTTAACATTAACCTTAACAGCATAGATATTAATTATAATTTAGAATATGTAAAAGGTAATATACTAAGAATTTTTCAAAATTTAATCTTAACTCATAAAATATTATTTAGTAAATGAACTGAATAAGCAAAATTCTGATAAACAGATCAGAATCAGTCATTAAAGAAAGATAGTCGCTCACTCGAAAATAAGAATAGATGTTTTCCTAGTCAGCAGTTTACTGATAACCAAACTATGGTACAAGAAATTTCTTTATTACGTAACTGCGCATTTATTAAGATAAGAACACAATAATTGAAGACGTTTTCCAAAATTATAGCCATAATGTGGATAATTCTTCCAAATCAGAAGATCCTAATAACCTGTGTGACTCTAATAACAGGCAACAGTAGGGCTTAGCAGGCCTGCCAAACGTCTTATACAGCAATGTATGTATCAGATTATTAGATGACACAGGGTTGGTGTGTTGCTTCATCAGCTGCAACATATTGGATACATTCCTCCTAATTTAAGTAGCTTCCCATTTATATTTGAAGTATTAAACATTAATACATCTGATGATATAAGCGTTTTTTACTAAGCTCAGAAATACCATGGTACATATTTACTGATAATGACATGCATTCTACATGCATTTATGTAAATACATTATTTTATTAATTAGATTAGTAGTGACTTTTTTTAATTTAAAAATAAATTTTAGAGTAGGAGTTAATAGAAAGTAACAACAAAATTTTCAATTTCAACAAAGTTATTAAAATAAACAAATGCGTATCAACAATAAATTATCTTTAGTGTTTATAGTTAACAAAGTAAGAGTGAAACTCTACTTTACTAGAGTATTATTATTAGTACAAATAATTAATTACTTAGTTGATGGAAATATTACTATTATTATTTATTTTTTGTTTCAGCTCTCATGGTATTACCAAAAATAAATCCAATCCAGCCGCCATCAACAGGTCTGAGAGCTACAAGGAGAGAATACACCAGAAGGTAATGTCTACACAATATTTTTTAATTGGTTTTATTTTATGTGCTAAATACAAAGCTAGTAATTGACCCTTTATAGGTAACTAGGTATTAGGTATTATAAATATATAGCAGAGTTTACATAAGACTTAAATCTTGCTAATCTATATAATGGTAAATAACAAACTACTGGAGACATACAGTGCTTTTTATTGCACTTTGTTGACACGGTTGTTATTGCACAGGGTTGAAATTAAACATATATTGTATGTAGTAAGTTGTATTAAGTGGATATAATAAAGTGTCTTTTTTCCTCTAATGTCCTAATTACATTGTATTATCAGGATGCCAAAGACACAATACAAAAACCTTAAAATTTGATTAAATTGTTTCAATTTCTAATCTATTAGTTAGTAGTCAACTTTCCATCTCATAGTCATAGCATTCTTAAAACCTTTTTTTAAACACAAAACTATATTAGGAGATCTTGTCTACTTTTGTCCTGGAAGATGGGAAAATTATTTTTAGTGTTTTATTTGTTTATTATTCATTTAATCAACAACTAAACAAAAATTTTAACTCGCTGGATCTTTTTAAATTATGTCTATCCTGGTTCTGGGTCTGTTCTTTTCCACACATTTTCTGTAGTATAAGAAAAATAAAAGAATTAAAATAATTAAATAATAATAATAGAAAGATAATCTAAAAAAATCTAAGTGCATTGTTTTACAAATCGAAAACTATTCAAGAATTCTTGTTTCTGATAGAGGAATAAAGCATGACAGCATTTACTTGTACCGATTTTAGGAGAGTCTGAAGTAGAGAAATTGTCATTTTGGGAAGGGAACTTATTTGAAGCTATATATTATGTAAGGGGGGAGCGGATACCATAAATTACATAATATGTTAGGTCCTAAAATGGCCCTCTCCCTTCTGGCTACTCCTCAGACCAGATCATATTGACCTGGTATAACTTCCGTATCCCATTCCATACCTTAGAAGAGGGTGATGGGTATGATATATATAATCATAATATGATGTAGAATGAAGATAACATGAGTATATTGGTAGAGTGTTATTTGAAATTGAGAATTATTAGTTTATGTTATTATTCCTCTAAAAGAGATCAATATTTCAAAGTAATAGTTGTTACTATAAAATATCTAAAGAGATGAAGAAAATAAAAAAATAAGTGCAAATGGTTTCTAACTTAATTATTAATATTAAGGAGTTTATTTCTGTCACTTACCCTTTCTTGGAGAAAATTAGTTTTAAAGATAAAAGTAAATTTACTCCGTTATTCTATGAACCATGTTTACAATAAATACTGTTGCTTTCATGGTTAACATTCTTATCCAGGGTTAGAATTTAACCATGAATAAGTTTTGAGTTGTTCTCCATAATCAAATGCTATTTAAAATATTAAAAAGATCAACATGAACATGAGTCTAATAAGTATTTTTTGGCTGATATGGATATGGTTTATGGGTAATTATCAGAGACCTTCAAAATGTAGCATTTATTTTTACAAAATGTGGTACTAAAAATTGTGGAAATATGGCACTTATTTTAGCTAATGTAACATTTATTTTTCAACTTTCCACCCCCCCCCCTTCCCTTTCCAATGTAAAAGGGATATTAAATCGTGCAACTTGAGGCATATTAACTACTTTATTACAATTTACAGGTATTTACAATACCCTACAATGACCCACATTGACCAGTGATGAGCTAGAGCTAATGGCTCTTTATTCTTAGGGTAGCGCCACACTTCGCTACCTTGTTTCGGAGTTTAGATTTTGCACATTTGCATATCTTTTTTTTATCGCCCCAAGTGATTTTTCTTTACGAATTATGATGTTTGGAAGACACTAGGCCACTTTAAATTCAAATTTCAAATGCATATTTCAGACATTATTGAATATAATTGCATTAATTCATAACATTATATTATTTAGGTACCAAAACTTTTTAAGAATTAGAAGGCATTCACTGTCTAACGTTGCAAGTAAACCCCCTGTCCTATAAGCTTCTGCTAGGCCAGGGGGTTTACCAGTCCCTATTGGTTGGTACCATAAGAAGGCTTGTTTTTCGACTTAATCCCGGACAAAGCTACCGCTGAAGATTCATAGAGTGCTGCCCTTATTATAGGATTAAAATGGCTTCGTTACCCAAATGAATGCACAACTCGAGACTCGAGCATTAGAGTATTACATTAAGGTCATAGAGGGCTTTGAAGAATCGGCAAATTTGGCCATCCCAAAAGCAAAGAGTAAGAGTACCCTTAACCTTAACAACCGCCAAGTCACTCAGAGATTACCGTTTATTAAAGCTCATTTCGGGGTCCTTCCAAATATAATTGAAAAACTGGAGACTCGTGGTTTAGAGCTGACGAAGGCTGTAGCTCTCCTCAAGAAAAACTTAAGGAGAGGATTAAGGGTTGCCGGGTCCGATTGGCGAAAGACTTCGAAAAAAAATTGACGCTGTTCTCCACCGTGTGCATATATTTGGGATAAGTTGCATATTTTATATTTTGCAATTTTCAAATGCATATATTACATTGGTTTTTAAGTGCATATGTATCCGAACTCTAGTTATAGCAGAACCCCTTACAATATTAGAATATTTCTATTTTTTTTTTCTTAGAACTTGGCCCAAATAAGCCACAATGTGGCTTTTTACCGAAAATAGGTAAAATGTGGCATTTTAGTATGGCGCCATGGCAAAAAGGCATTTGAAGGTCTCTGGTAATTATCCATGTGCCTAACGTTGTTAAACCGATGGCTGAAAGTTGTTTACTTCATCTGGTTCGCTATTGAATATCTTCTCCATATTAGACCCTTCAACCATAAAGATTAGAGTCCCCTGTTCTAACAAATGAGCTACACTGAAAGAGTATAAGTGCTAAATCCTAAAATAATTTTAATGAATTTAACTATGTATAAGAAGGTATTTTCAATACCAGTATTAAATTAAAAATGATATCTAATAATTAATAATATTTATCTCTTATAAAGGATTTTTTTTATTTTGAAAGTACGTTCTAGAAATATCTATTAGATGGCAGCACTTATCAATATAGTGTGTCTGTTCAGTGCTGCATTCTAGTAGCAGAGTCTGGAACTAACTTGAGTCTTTTTTCCCCCACTCTTACTCCCTGTGATTTATACCCATACCTCCCTCCTCATCCTCATTCACTTACCTGAACAGATGAATAGACTCGATGTCTCATACTGCCTGTCAATCATTCCCTCTTTATCTGGTTCCCTCGCCCTTCCATCCCTTTTTAAACTTATTGTAATTACATATTATATTGTACCTTATTTATATTGACCTAAAATTTAACGTATTGTCGGCCCGGGTAGCTCAGCTGGTAGATCATTAGGCTTTTAACCCAAGGGTCCAGGGTTCAATTCCCTGTTCGGGCGGTTACTTTCTACATTTTAAAAAAAAAAAATATTTGCAGTAGTTAGATGCTAGCAATTTTAGAGTAATAATTTAAAGTAATAATTTTTAAGTAATTTAGTAGTTAGGAGAAGAATAATAACTATTGCCTTCAAAATTATAGTAAAAAGGCATTGCGAAGTTGTCCCTAGATTACGTTTTATATTTGACTCGGGATGTTATTTTGTGATTTATTGATAATAGAAAGAATATTTTTAATATTAAAAATTGTTATTAGTACTAAAAATT
>KZ651353.1:97467-117375 GCA_001010745.2 Gerris buenoi
GCCCAAAATTTTATTTTTTTAAAATTTTGAGTTGGGTATCAAATGATAGCTGCTGAAGAGTAGGACACAATTATATATTTGCTTTTTTAAAGTTTGCATTCCTTATTGGTTTATTACTGATAAAAAACATTGTGACCCCCCGGGGAATCGAACCCGGACTCTTGAGTCGAAGACCAGAAATCATAATTACATAATGGGTATGCTTACTCATCTACAAAACCCTAAAAAGTACTTGGGGCAAGTACTTCCCTGTGATTTTTTTTATTATTAAACAAGTATATTTTTATGAAACAAACATTTATTTTTATGTTAATTAAAGACGTCCAATTAATTTCAATTATTAATAGCCAATCAATTGCAATACATGAAATAAAGAAAAACGTTTTTCTTTCATTAGGTAACATTGGACTTTGAAGTGGTTATATATAGCCTGGTCTATTTCTGATAAATTAAACAGTCTATACTGAGAGTGGGGGCAGCTAAAACTCCACCGATATCATCCTCGTTCATTTTTCTGTTTGCTTTAACTGTTTATTTATTCTCATCTTTTTTATTCCGAATTTCTTGGTATTTTTTTTACAGAGGCAGCTGCGAGAGCGGCGGAAAACCAGCGACCCTAACCTCTCCAAAACAAACAAGTAAGAAACCTTTTAAGTTTCCCCTACCCACAGCTTTTCTTCTTCATTTGGCATTTTGAATAAAATCTTGTTCAGAAAAAATAAATTTATAATTATCGCATAATACATTTTAACCTAGGAAAAATATATATTTTATTAATTTGGATTATTAGATATTAATGAGTAATTAAGCAGACATTTCGTCTTGCATTGAATGATCAATGAAGAGTATCGGTAATTGAAACTTCTAATCAAGTAACAACCTAATATCTTTGCTTACTGCTTACACGAAGATATTCAAGGTCAAATTGGTAACGATGAAATTATTTTGTATGGGTACGCATGCAAAAGCAAAAAGAAACACTTTTCTTTATCATTTAGAGAGAATGGGACAGTGAGATTTAATCAAATGTAAAAAGCTACAAATATATCTAGATGAACTGCTATATTTCGTCTCTGAAATCGGACAAATCTTGACAGTTTGAATTCATTTTTGGGATTTTTTTTTAAGCTGATTGTTGTCACTCTAATTAGCGACTCTTTTACTTTAAGTGTTTATCCTTAGCCGAAATAAATGCTCTTACTTGAGAATATGTTCCCTTCAGCTTATCCCTATGATCTCGATCGTCCTTAATCTTTTGAATTTTGATCAGTTTTAGGTGTAATTATTATACTTTGATGTTATCTGTATCCGTGAGCTTTTTCAGTAAATGTAGATAGGCCGTTTAAGCTGTGTTCTCCCTGTGTATCGAGTTTAATAAAACAATTTTACTTTAATAAAGAGAAATTACATTGATGGCGCGAAAATTTGAATTTGAGATTTTGATAGATTTACACGTTTTCTTATCTTATAACACGAGTCAAAAAAGTGGTTTATAAAAAATGTCTGTTGTCTGTGCAGACATTTTGGATTAAAGAAATTTAGCATTCATGTTCAGAAAAATCATACTCCGAGATGAAATCAAGAAATTAATTTTAGCTTCAAATTGACACCTCAAATTTGAATCCACAAACACAACCTCTCTTCCTCAATTAATTCATCGCAATTGCAAAAACTTTAAAACCATCTCCTTCTTCTGACTCCCGCATAATGTTTTAATGATTGGGATAGGTTACATTGTTAGTTTGCCCTACTTGTTCTGATGTATGACGGTTTTCTTGTAATTTATGCCATAGGGGTTACATACGTCCGCCGTTGTGCTTTAGGTCACGACTTGTTATTTATCGTTTGTTATTGTCAACATATAATTTGTTGTACTTGTAGTAAAACGTATGGTAGAACTGCTGTTTGGGAGCAAGAGAAAACTATGATGAATCCATTGGATGCACTTTTTATTGCTCTAAACGTAATTAAGTAGTAGTTATTTAAAAAAAATTGACAAGACTTTTTGTATTAATACTCCAACAACCTTAATAATCATTTTCAACCTTTAAATTACATACATAAAAGAGCATACCATATTTTTTAAGGATACACGAGAGTATGAATTAATATATATATATATATATATATATATATATATAGATACATACTTACATACATACATATTTGTTATTACATGATGAGAGGAAATTTGAAAAACAAAATCGTATTATTCGTGATATTTATATCTACTAAGCGTTAGACAATGACAGAAGTTTACGAGGGTTAAAGGAAATCAGCTGAGAATTCCCTCTCTTTCATCTTACGTTGGTGGCTTTGGATCAACGCCATCTTCTTATACCCATTTTTCTTCTATTTGTTTTTATGTTGGCATAAATGAAACTATGGTTAAGTGTAAATAGTTCACCTGATTACTTCTTTTTCTTGTTTACTAAATATTAATAACATTTTTATCTTTTTCTTATTATACCATTTTTTAAAAGTAAGAAAGTTTTAATTGTATTGCCTACTATTATAAAATTTATAAAAAAAAGTTTTTTTTTTTTTTTAAAAAAAAGGCAATTTTAATTGTCCTTAACCAAAAACGTACAAATAAAATAATAATTCTTTTCACTTAGCCTTATTGTAAAACATTCGTATAAATCAATATATTTTTTAGAATTGCCATTTTTCACTCGATTGATTATTATAACAGTATGTAATCGGTTTTTTAAGCCGGTTAAAAATGTCGGGTTGAATAAATAAATGCGTGTACTTTTACTGTCCTTATTTGTTCCTTCTTTTAATACCAAGAATGTGTTATAACAACTTGTGAATGAAAGAATTAATATCAAGTGCTTTTAGTGAATGCGGGATTGAGTTTGCTAGTGATTTGTTTTTGTTTACATATTTAATCAGTTATCAGCTATATTGATTGATTGCAGTGCTTTTTCCCTCTTGCAACTATTCGATTCTCATTTCACGCCTTCATTATCCTGGTAAGATAACCTTACGACCTCCTCATATAGTCAGGCTCTGGCTTTAGTTTTGTTTATAATGTCTCTTCGTCAGTCATCAGTTTAACCTTAGTGTGATAACCTTTTTCAACTGCAAATATGTATCTCTTACGAAAGGATTGCGATAGTTTGAAAACGCATCTATTTATAGCCTTTCAAAAATCTTTGGTCAATAATTTAAACTTTATAAAATTATGTTCTAGGAATAATTGCTCAAGAAATTCTTGCGTTTGATTGTTGTGATAAATTAACGAAATCCGTCCTTGTCAAAAACACAAATAATGGCACTTGAATGCTGACTAACGGTATTTGCTGTTTCGGAATAAAATAATATAAATAAATAAATATATGGAGAAACTATTTACCCTAACAATTGCTCTTTTTTGAAAAAAGATCTAGAATGAGTATTTCTTTAATAACACTTAGTGCCTCTCTTTGTGAATTGTGTAGAATGTCCTCAATATAAATACATGGTGAATTGCCATTATTTAATAGGCTAAACTGTCTCTTTATATGCTATATTATAAAAATTGATCATGTCTAAATAGTTAGTAGTTAATGTTAATAAGTTAAGTAGTCCAGGTGTATGAAGCGTAGTCTTAATTTTTAACTTAACATTGGTTTTTTAACTGGTCTTCTATATATATAAAATCCAAATACCACTCACTGACTCACTGACTCACTGACTCACTGACTCACTGACACATCACGATATCTCTGAAACCACTGGACCTACGACCATGAAATTTTGTAGGTGTGTTCCTCTTACCTCCTAGGTGCTCGCTAAGAAATATTTTAAAAATCCGCCATCTTGATTCAAGATGGCGGCCATTTATATACAAAATTCGACAAGACGATATCTCGGGAACCAATTGTACTAGAACCTTGAAATTTAGAAGTTGGCTTCCTTTTATGAAATTAGTAACTTTTGATAAATAGTTTACCAATCGGGCATTTTGATTCAAGATGGCGGCCATATATATATAAAAGTCAACGAATGTATGTATGTTCTTTATACAAATCTACAGTTGTAGTCAGATCTTGATGAAAATTTGCACAATTGGCCTACAAAGCAAGGGGAAAAAACTGTCAACATGAATTTTCGAAATTTAATTTTTGTACACAGGGGTACGGGGTACAAATGTCAAAGTAATGAATACCCTTCATGATGCATATCGTTGAAAAGCTCTTTTAGAGTACAGTAATTGTTGTTATGTACAGTTTTATCATATTTTCACTTAGGAGGGGGGTAAAATTGAAAAATATAGCTATATCTTATATAAAAAGAAGAGTATCAGTATGATGGTATGTCTTTTATCCTAATTTGATGAATATTTACACACTTTTTCTTCAAAACAAGGTGAAGGTCACTGCCTACATGAGATTACGAAATTAAAATTTTGGTACACAGGGGTACGGGGTACAAGTAATGAATACCCTTCATCTTCATGATGCATATCGTTGAAATGCTCTTTAAGAGTACAGTAATTGTTGTTATGTACAGTTTTCATATTTTAATTTAGGAGGGGGTTTAATTTAGGATATTTGCAAATTATCTTATCAAAGAGGAGGGGGATATAAGTAGGAGAGATAAAATCTAGATATTCTCGCATAGTAAAATAATTTGTATGCTTTCCTGGTAGTTTATAAACTTATCAAATATAAAAACACTCCGTAGCGAAGCACGGGTATCCATCCAGCTAGTAGACTTATAAGGTAGTCTCAGTCTCATAAGTTTTTTCTTAGTTTTTTTTTTTTTTTTTTAAGCCAATTTACCTTTCTAAGTATGATCTCATAATTATTCGTTATGGCGTGAGAAAATATTTTTTTATACAAATTATTAAATTTAATGAACTGATGATTATTGAAATTTAAATGACACATATATTTTTCCATGGTTATGGAAATTATAATATAATAACAGGATATAAGTTAATAATAATTTATTTAAAACAATATGACTGAGGAATCCAGGTCATCCATCCAGATTGAATTAAAGGTTACAAATCCCAGGAATAAAATTTTCTTTATTTAACTATATTCCTTTTGCCTTTAGGTAGTGGGAATAATAAAAAATAATCATAGTGGGTTTTTGGAAGAATGGAAAATTTGGTAGGATTTTGGTTAGATTTGTTAGAAGTAAGAAAGGTACTGGGGGTGTGGGTGGTATCGGGGCTCGAAGCCACGGGTTATGGATTCAGGGCCCCCGTCCTGGCTGGCCCCGGGATCCAGGGGGTCGTCAGAATCCGGCATGAACAGAGCGCATGCCTACACACTCACCTGGTCTTCAGAGAACCAAGGGCATCCTTACTCACACCTCGGCTTTAAAACAAACCGACACCCATAAATCATCCTTACCTCTGCAGATTATAACTGCATCTGCCACTGACATCCACATCCGCAATATCATCTTTTTTCTTATGATATTAATCCCATTTGTTATTTTGTAGAAGAGTGTGGAAAGTTTTTCACGATATATTCTTCCGATGACCTGACTGAATTCATACTTTAGTAACAAGTACCTTCATAAAATTATTATAATAGTGATAGAAATTATTTTAAACTCCTTGCCTTGCCTTATTTGCGACAGTCATAAAAAATATGAAACTGGTATATCTTTCCAAAACCTCTTCTTATATTTTCTTAATTAAATTTGATCGATTCCGAGTTTAGCGAAGGTAACGGAAGCTGTGATCGTTTTCTACCTAAAAAATTTCGTTTGTGTTTGAATTCAAAACTTCGTGGATCTTGTGTCTGTCTGTCGTTCAACATTTATTTTGTATCAAACATATCTTGAACACTACTCCCTTGAATTTATGAAAATTGTATGGTAGGTTTTAATTAGCCGATAGTAGGTCTCATATTATGTTCAACCTCCTCCGCTCATTGGTTTCTCTTCTATATGCACATGCACTCAAACATTCATTTATTTACGCTATATGATATTTAAAAGTACTCATATAAATAATTAAAAAGTTAGATGTTCTATAAAAATTAGCTCTTGCATTAATATCATGTACCCTCTGCGCACATTATATAATTTGTTCAAAAATTCCAATACCGAAATCTGTATCACACATTAGAAAAAATGTTTTATCCCGAGTATGTCTGTCGTTCAGTTTTTTTAAACCAACATATCTTAATAATCACTTGTCTGATTTTTATGAAATTTGGATATTAGGTAATAATTGGTTGCTTCCCATATACGTTTTAACCATCAGTGCCCATTTGTTTCACTTCCACTTGCGCCCAAACTTACACTTATTTAACCCTATATCTTTAAAAGTATTAATTTAATTTAAGAAATTTAGATGGTTTATTGAAAGTAGCCCTGCAGATAATTTTAAGCCCTTTGATAATTTTAACCGTTTACACCCTTTATATTTTGCTAAATTTATGCTTTTATTAGTGTAGGAAAACAAAACAATGTTGAAAGATTTAAAAAATTGTCACTGATAACAATAGATTGTTTTAAAGTTTACAAAGAATCATTGTCAAAGGAGCACGAGCACAACGAGCAACTCCCTCAAGTCCCTGAAATAGGTTCGAAACATCGGGATTTACTACATCTCTGACACGCTCTAGACTAGATGATCTAGATTTATTAGACTCTGGTCGCGGAAACGTACGATGCAGGATTTTGAATACTTTTTACTTCCATGAAAATGGAAGTATGGTGATACCCTCCAAAACGCGATTCTGAGATCTCTGTGAAGGAGGGGTCTTTCGAACCCGGGGATATCATTAAAATCCGTTTCATATACAAGTATGTCTGTGCGTACGTATGTATGTATGTAGAATCGTTCGGAACTTTAAACCTTTATAAGATCGCTTCAAATCATCGTATTGAGATTCGGTTTGCGGCATTTTTCAGAACTTTTGTCGGAAAAACTGATGGCGCATCGTAGGTCACGACGTTTCGGAGCTACAGTCACTTAAACACGAAATCGGTCTGTCGACGATAACTTTAGTAGGATTTCAATTTCCTTTGGGGTACCTATGTGACCTGTATGGTAGATTGTATCTATAATTTTTGAGCAAAATCGGACAAGTGGTTTGGGAGATATTGGAATTTTAGTATTTTTACTTCCATGAAAATGGGTGTAAATACTGAGTTCTCTATTGCTCACGTATTGAACCCACTTTCATGGAAGTCTTGTGTGTGATTTCCACACCGGTACTTGTAGTTGATCTGCATACAATGTTGTCAATTATAGTGGTTAAAACTACTTTCTAATGGAAGAAACACCAATGTTGGTAGCTTACTGTTTTCCTTCAATAATCACATTCACTTGAATTACCTAATTGGCAGAGCAATAAGATTACTTTAATAAAAAACATTATATTAAGAGTTTATAGTTATTTTAATAATAAGCGACAATAAAGTGTTATTATAATTAATTATTTTCCTTTCCTTTAGAATATATTTTCGTTTATTCCTATTTTATTATTTTTACTCCCTCAACAATTAAAAATAAAAATTCTAACATCAGTTACCTCTTTATCCTTGCCTTGAAAACATATCTCTTTTACCATAAATGAAATTGTTATAGGAAACCCTGTTCATAAGGTTAACTAGAGGGTGGTGTAGTGTTAAGAGGTAGTGGCAAATCTATCAGGTTATTGCTTGCTAATCAAGTGCACTGAACTGTGCACTGACTTGCTAAGATTATTGATGTTAAGTTGTTCCTCTCCCCCCCCCCTCTCTCTCTCTCTACTTACTTCATAACCTGCTTGATTGCAGCTAATCACGCTTTTTCTTCTCACAATCCTATATTATTTATTAACATATTTTTACTGTAAGATGTTAGATCCCATAGTATAGTTACACTTATTTTGTATTATCGTGCATTTGAAACTTTGAAGATTACTAAATAATTTGTTATATCATAGAATTACACTTTGATTTTGGTATCTCTTTAGCATCAAATTAAACTAAACTACATTAAAGTTATTGAAGGAAATAGGTTGGTAGGATGATACTACAAAACCTATTGTTATAAATAAATATAAATAACAACTCTATGTGTAGAGTTGTTATTTATATATTTATATGGATTGTCAAGATATAACTTGCATGATTCTGTACAACAATTAGTAAATACCTATTTTAGCTATAAAATCTGTTTAAGTCCTAGTAAACATTTTGTTTTTTACACAGTAGGATAAACAGCTTTATCAAGATCAAAAGCAGATAAGCAGATTAGTTTAATGATTGACTATATTTAGAAGTGAAAATACCATGTGCAGTAAGTGACGACTTCATTTAAATGTTCAAAGGAGATTACTGCATGTTTACCAACAGAGTATTCTTACCACAGAAAATCATATCCATATATTAGCGCTTCTTTACCTTGAAAATGTCTTTTCATTTTGGTGGTCACTAGCATAATACCAGGTTTGTTGCTAAGGCTTAAATATTTGGGGACATCAAACTATTTTAAATTGGGACAGTTTAATTAGTACATATCTTGAATCTCATTTCTTACCCAATTGTTGGATTTTAATACACGTATGTCAGATATTAATTTTGCTATTTCTTGAAAAATTCTGATTTTGCACCATATTTTTTAAAGACCATGCCAATCAGAATTC
This sequence comes from Gerris buenoi, assembly GCA_001010745.2. Classification (NCBI taxonomy): domain Eukaryota; kingdom Metazoa; phylum Arthropoda; class Insecta; order Hemiptera; family Gerridae; genus Gerris; species Gerris buenoi. The sequence continues at coordinate 106,059 of KZ651353.1, forward strand.
GAATAATGTTGTAAGTAAACAGCGTTATAATGATTGACAAAGAGAGTCAGTGTCTGTCTCGAGACTCTTAGTTATACAAATAGATTTTACATTCTCCCTTGTTTGTATAAATAATCGATTATGACCAAGAGGTATTTATTTTCTAGGGTTTTATAGGTTAGTTAGGTTTATTTGTTTAGTATATTCGTCCCTATGTGTTGTGTAAAGCTTGGTTTAGTGGTGTATGTTGTGAGGGTTTAGTATCTAGAGTGACACGTGTCCCTCGACACTGTCCCTTTCTGTACATTTTACCTTCAATATTCCTCTTCTGTTTCCTTCATCTAGACCGAGGTCTTCAGTTTAAACCCTTTTGTCCACTTGTATCTTGGTACATTCTATTGTGCTTTTACAACTTTCTCCTGGGTTTTGTAAACGTTGAAATTATAAACAAAGATGCAAAATACTGTATCCTACTTTCGATAGTACCCACTTATTTCTTTAAATATTTAGTTTCTTAACAGCCTCAAGAAACTGGAAATAAATTTGCTTTAGAATAGCTATGCTCTTATTTTAGCTAAACGAAATATCTATAAAACTTGATTTTGGTGTTGAGAGTGATAGTTATTCAAAATAATATCTACTTATTCATACAGTGTCCTGACGACGCACATCAAATGATTTTTTATTGCTACGCTAAGACATAAATATTTGTTTTATAACATTTGTAAATGTTTGTTATAAAAATTGTATACAAAAATAAATTTTGTAAAAATTGTATACCAAAATAAATGTTTGTTTTGATTTGTTGGTCTTTAAATAGAAATAATAACATATTTAAATTAATTTACTTAGTTTTATAAATATAAAATTAAGCCCGTTGCCACAGGTTTAAAGGCTGGTACTTCAAAAAAATTAGTTTCCTGACCCGCATAAATATAATTCGTTCAGATATATAGTTAATTTTGATACTGTGAAACACTAAAGTCTTCTACCCTATATTCCCTTAATCCTGATTCAAAATGTTATGGTTCCATTTTTTTTCATTCTATGTCTTAAGAAATCTTCATTGGTTATAATGAATGTCACAAACGAATGTGATTTACGAGTTTATTTTTTTTTAAAGAGAAATTAAATTTTATTATCGTTGGCCAGGACATGTAACGATTCTCTATCAAAATTCTATTTGTTTTAATGATAAAAAATGTTAAACCTTTGAAATAGTTTAATAGTAAACAATGATTAACTATCGATACTCCGACGGCTATTTTTATGACGTGCAGAAGATTTACTTGGGCCCCTGAAAAAAATTTCATTAGTCAAACAGGCCGAAATAAACTGTTGGCCCATACTCAGAATTTAGGTTGAACCGAAATAGAAGAGTCGACGTCGCTTTCCGGAAAAAATGGTCGGGGTGTTTTTGGCGCTGTGGACATGTGACCGGCTGTTAGAGAATTCTGTCCGGTCTACCTCCCCCTTCCATTTCAAATTAGTTATTTATTTTTTGTATCTAAATATATCACATAATTTATAATTTATGACGTCATAACGAAGGTATAGCTGTTTAGTGTTAAGTTTGTAAGTCTCCAAATATATATTTAGCCCCGAAATTGTTACTTTTACTTAAATCCCTATTGAGTATATCAAACCCTAAAGTTTTTACCCTCCCCTTTATAAAGTCTGTTTACATCCCCCTTGAGTCATCTAAAAAACTCATTGCAGCACCTTTAAAACTCAGCATATCATCTTGTACGTACTTAATTTCACTGTTGATGATCAGTGAAATTAATTCCATGTTTTTTTTTTTTTTTTTTTTTTTTTTTTTTTTTTTTTTTTTTTGTTTTTTTCAACCTCTTAGCGTGAAATTATAAGGCTAATAAATTGATAATATAATTAATATAATACATAGTATATATCCTTATCAGTTTTTTCTCAGTAAAATTATTTCAACAATTATGCACTTTTGGTTCCTCTGAACACTTTTTACAAATCTCATTCTTCATCTTAAAATATATTTTATAATCGTTACGTATCTCGTTTTACATTATAATAATGATCCAAATAATTGTATTGATCGAGAATGTTGAGTTGTCTTCTTCCAATCGTTGCTTATACAATTTTTCTTTGCAACAACTTCAACAATTACGTTTATGAAAAGAAAAAAAAAAAAAAAAATTGCATCGATACGCAAATATTTATGTACTAGCTGGATACCCGTGCTTCGCTACGGAGTGTTTTTATATTTGATAAGTTTATAAACTACCAGAAAAGCATACAAATTATTTTACTATGCGAGAATATCTAGATTCTATCCCTCCGACTTATATCACCCTCCTCTTTGATAAGATAATTTGCAAATATCCTAAATTAAACCCCCTCCTAAATTAAAATATGAAAACTGTACATAACAACCATTACTGTACTCTTAAAGAGCATTTCAACGATATGCATCATGAAGATGAAGGGTATTCATTACTTGTACCCCGTACCCCTATGTACCGAAATTTTAATTTCGTAATCTCATTTAGGCAGTGACCTACACCTTGTTTTGAAGAAAAAGTGTGTAAATATTCATCAAATTAGGATAAAAGACATACCCTCATACGGATACTCTTCTTTTTATATAAGATATAGCTATATTTTTCAATTTTACCCCCCTCCTAAGTGAAAATATGATAAAACTGTACATAACAACAATTACTGTCCTCTTAAAGAGCTTTTCAACGATATGCATCATGAATGGTATTCATTACTTTACATGTGTGTACCCCGTACCCCTTTGTACAAAAATTAAATTTCGAAAATTATTGTAGACAGTGTTTCCCCTTGCTTTGAAGGTCAATTGGTGCAAATTTTCATCAAGATCTGACTAAAACTGTAGATTTGTATAAAGAACATACATTCGTTGACTTTTATATATATATATATATATTGCCGCCATCTTGAATCAAAATGCCCGATTGGTAAACTATTTATCAAAAATTACTAATTTCATAAAAGAAAGCCAACTTCTAAATTTCAAGGTTCTAGTCCAATTGGTTCTCGAGATATTGTCTTGTCGAATTTTTTATATAAATGGCCGCCATCTTGAATCAAAATGGCGGATTTTTAAAATATTTCTTAGCCAGCACCTAAGAGGTAAGAGGAACACACCTACAAAATTTCATGGTCGTAGGTCCAGTGGTTTCAGAGATATCGTGATGTGTCAGTGAGTGGTATTTGGATTTTATATGTATAGATTCTACAATCAAATTTATTTGTCCTGTAATTTTCATTAATTTAGAATATAGTTTTATGAAGTTAATGTCTAAGGTACTTGACCTCTGACAGAAAGTTGTCATTGAAATTTAAGCAGTCAAGGCCGTGACTAAAAGCGGATGAAACTTAAGGATTTAGAAATAAATCTTTAGCAGACAGGTTACTTAACCTGTTATACTGTTATACCATTTGATATGCGGGTATATAAGATAACAAAAATATAATCTCCCAAATCATTAAATAAGATATAAAGTATTTCTTAAGAATTCCGCTAATTTAACAGTAGGTGCCCCATTTAACTTATTCTTTTCTTTATAACTTAGTTTTTTATTTATTTAATTGATAATTATTGTTTGGAGTGCATTTTCCAATTTATTAAGATTTTATAAAACTTAATTGTTTTTTAATTATTTATTTTATTTTAATTGAAAAAGTCGAATTTAGCTCTTGCTGTATGCTGTATTTATATATATCTATAAATGTATCACGTGTTCCATTTTTTCCCACTTATTAAAAATGAGCAAAATCAACCCTTGTTGATTAATTATTTCTTCTACCTTAATTTTATAAAATATAATTCCTAAGAGATTCCTTTAAATGTTAATGTATTAATCTGGGGGCACGGTAGTGCCCCCGCCAAGTCGAGTACAGCAGTACTATCCTTTATTGGAACATTGTTAATGATACGTTGGTACAAAATTGGCACGTAATAAACATTTTGACACTTATGCCAAATAATGGAGTTAGTTAACATAACATTAATTATGGTATTTTTTATTTTATTTTCTGCAATCCCTGTTTTTTTTTTGTCTGACTCTTGATAAAAGTAAAAATAATTGGGAGAAATTTTGAGGATTTAAAGTATTTGGTAATAGTTTTGTTCCCAGGCGAGATATTCTTGGCAAATGAGAATAGTTTTGCCGAGCTCCATTGACGTTAGAGCCTCTTACCCTCTGTTTATAGTTTCCTTAAGGCCGAAATACACGGCGACACTTTTGTTGCTAGATTGGGTGTCTAGATTGAGTGTCGCAGTGGAGACACCGCCGAGAGTGGACGCTAGACCACCCCCACTCCTACCCACTCCGGTCTAGCTAGTTGCGCTAGTTGTTTGTTTTCCTCGTGTAGACAAGACACCTGTCATGTCAATTTGCTCTCGCACTCGGTCTAGGTTAGTTTCAACCAGGTGAAACCTTTTCTACAGCAAGCATGATCAATACCTCAGCCGTGCAACGCGTGTGGACGACGGAGGAGACGTAGATTATTAGACAAACGGGACACCGTGCAGACTGTTCGGACACTGATCTAGGAACTTTATTCAAGGTCACACTCCGAGAGCACTCTCGGACACCAATCTAGCCAAATTTTGGCTCTCCGTATAGACAGATCCGACACCGCTCTCGCTAGACTCTCTCGCTCTAAGTGTCGCCGTGTATTTCGGCCTTTATAGTTTGTTTTCAACCCCGCTATTCCTATTTTTCTTAAGAAATAAATAAATGGGTTGCTAAATTTAAAATTAATATGGTCATTGTCATGTAATATTTCAATAATTTATATTCTATTTAATTTAAGAGTTATATTTATATTTTTCTGGGACAAAAAGTAATATAGATTATTTTTTACAAAAAAAAAAAAAAAAAAAAAAAAAAAAAAAAAAAATTCTGTGATAAGGATAAATAAAAAATTTGCACTATGAAGAAACAAATTAATTGTTTTCAATTATTGATCGAACAGATTGTACTCATTTGTGGGTGTCTTGTAAGAACTTTACAAAGTAAATCATGAATTACCAAGTACATAAATAGTTACGTCGAGTTTAACTTAAACATTTTAAATGTGTTATTTCCACCACTGTTTTATCATTATCATTACTAAAAAGAAACTAAATTAACCAAGACTAATAAAATAATAAAATCACAATTTTTTCATTTTTTTCGTGATAATATTCCTCAAGGGCGAGAACAAATATTGTTATTAATTTTTTTAAGTTTTTGGTAGTATTCAATACTACGGAAAGTTTAAATTTTAAATTAAATTATAATTATTATTAACAATGGGAAATAGACAGAGAAAAATAGACTTTAGCACCGGGACTCGAACCACGGGCCTCTATATTTCCGTTACAGTGCTCTGACCATTTCCCATTGTTAATTATAATTATAATTTGATTTAATTTAAAACTTAAACTTTCCGCAGTATGAATACTACCAAAAACTTAAAAAAAATGTATAATTGATTGTACTAGGTACAGGTACTAATCGGGTACTTAATAATTATAAGCGTTAATTCTCGGTCTAGTTCAATGTCGTAAAATTCTACTATAGTTGTACTATTCTACTAGAGTTGTAGAAAAATAAAAGCTTAATTCGGGACTAGATATCGTTATAGACAGAGGAAAATTGGTCTCCAGTATAGCTTCGTTGGTCAGAGCACTGTGACGGAAATATAGAGGCCTTGGTTCGATTCCCGGTGCTGGAGTCTATTTTTCCCTGTTTATTTCTCATTGTTAATAATAATTATGATTTGATTTAATAACAAATATTGCTATTTAAACTGATTAAAATTAATTTCTTAGAAAAATGTTCATCTTACCTGGCGGGATACTATAAGGATTTTTTTTTATTTTATCCATGTATTTTTTTGAACGCATCACTATTTGTTTAGTAAATTATAATTTACTCAGGATTCATATTTGCTAAAACATAACCTAAAAATAATCTGAGGTAATAAACCCCTGCTTTTCTATATTACTGGTTTATAGTTTTTTTCCAGTAATCTATACTCGTTTTTTGAATTAGAGAACTGAACCATAACTTAAAACGATCATTATATTTGCAATGTAATATTGCACCTATCTTTCGAGTTTTGAAATTTAATAACTGAACTAAATATCAAGGTGACCTATATGCTGGTTATTAATGTTTCATTATAGTTATCAATGTATTTCTTGACATGATTCCTTTTTACCTCTTGTTAAATATATCTTTGAAACGTAAAGTCGGTCAATTGGATTAAGACCCGGGGCGCCTAAATCTAACCTTGCCAACCTAACCTGGGTTCTGTTAGCTAATGGATAAAGGAAGACGTGACGCTCATGCCGACTCCAGCTCTTCTCTGAACAACAAATTGCATCTTCCCTCCCGTTTACAACCATCATCAATATTCTTTAATTCTGTTTAACTTTAAAACTTTTCCTGTTTCACCTTGATATTTTTACTCTTCTGCACTGATGATAGGAGATGGATACTACAATGTCCATTACTTATCTTACTTCCTACTGTAGACAATAAAATAGACTGCCAATTGGTGTGGCACATAGCTTCCTCGCATTCTACCCTCGTACTTTATTAATTTTTAGGGTTTCGAGGTCGTCCTAGAAACCCTTATGCTTTTGGTAGTGTGTCTGTCCGTCCGTCGCATCTTGGATTATATCTCCCAACCTACTGAAGCTATAGACTTGAAATTTAAAATATAAGTTAAACTTTTTTGCCCAAAAACAAAAAAAACCTATTGCGAACTTTAACACTCTAAATTTCTGCGATCTGCGATCAATTGCATCACTGCGCAAGAATTTATATTTTTTGTAATTTTCAAGTTGGGTATCATTTCAAAGGTATTGAAATGTAGATTACAAATATGTATCGCATTTTCAAAATGGCGGCCATTTTACCCCCCAAAAAATTCAATCAAACCAAATTACCCCCCCCCCCCTGCACTAGCCCATTAGATTAGGTCCAAAAATAAGGCAAAAATTCATAAATATAAATCTCTGTAGTCCAATAAAATTTCAGGGAGTTAATTTAAAAAAAGTGAAATTTTCAAATTTTTAGGGGGCGTAACTAGGGGGGCCCCAAAATTTTTGTGGTTTGAAAAATCGAAGTTGGGTATCATTATAAAGGTATTAAAATTTGGTTTGCAAAAATTTATCGTTTTTTCAAATGGGCGGCCATTTACCACACTAAAAATAAAAACAAAACGCAAAAAAAAATGTCCCCCCCCGCTAGCCCAATAGGACAGGTCCTAAAAAGAAGGCAAAAACACAAATTATGAGTCTTTGTGGTCCAATGATATTTCCGGTAGTTGATATAAAAAAGTTTATTTTTAAAAATTTTAGGGGTCCATAACTAGGTGGCCCCAAAATTTTTGTGATTTGAAAAATCGAAGTTGGGTATCATTTTAAAGGTATTGAAAATTGGTTTACAAAAATATATCGTTTTTCCAAAATGGCGGCCATTTTACCCCCCCAAAAAATTAAATCAATACGCAAAAAAAATGGCCCCCCCTACACTACCCCATTAGGACAGGTCCTAAAAAAAAGTCAAAAACACAAAAATATGAGTCTCTGTGGTCCAATGATATTTCCGGGAGTTGATATAAAAGTTCAATTTTTAAAAATGTTTGGGGGGTCGTAACTAGGGGGCCCCAAAATGTTAGTGATTTAAAAAATCGAAGTTGGGTCATTTTAAAGGTATTGGAATTTGGTCACAAAAATATATAGTGTTTCCGAAATATCGGCCATTTTACCCCTAAAAGAATTCAATAAGCGCATACCGAAGATGGTAAAGAATAATAATATATATGCACATCTTGATTTTTAAAAGTGAAAAATAGATATTTTTGTTTAATAAAATAAATAATAATAATTAATTCTTATGACCGAAGAAACCCTTTTAGTAACTTGCTGGCAAGTACTTGACGGATTTTTTTATTTTATTGTCTAATTAGTTTAATTGTTTCCCCCGTTTTATTCAATCTGTCAAAATTGTTTTGATTCTTTACACGAATTAAAGTATCAATTTAGCAAAAATTAAAAAGCGCAGACGGTTCAAATTAAGGCTCTACCGCCCTTTGAGGTTAGGAAAAACAGTAAAATTAAAATTATACTGGTTCTAAGCAAGATATCAAAAAGCTAATCACAGGCTTCATTCCTAATTTTAATTCTGCACAATTTGAGCCCTGTTTCAACTTATTCTATGACAAATAGTATAGGCGCCATTTTAATACAACGAGTTTTATCGTTGTATTGAAATGGCGCCTGTACTATTTATCATAGGAAGTTAAAATAGGGCTCAAATTGTGCAGAATTAAAATTAGGAATGAAGCCTGTGATTAGATTTTTGATATCTTGCTTACAACCAGTATAATTTTAATTTTAATGATATTTCTAACCTCAAAGAGCGGTAGAGCCTTAATCTGGGGCTATCTGCGGGCTACTTTCCATTAACTATAAAAGTTTCATTCAAATCTGATTAGTACTTTTGAAGCTATAGGTGTAAATAAATGTATGTTTGTACACGTGTGGAAGAGAAACAATTAGGTGCAGGAGGTTGAAACTTATATGGGACCAACAATGGGCTAATTATCACCTACCACCCAAATTTCATTAAAATTTAACGTGTAGTTTTAAAGATATGGCGGTTCGCAAAAATTTATGGACAGACTGTCCGACACACCGACCGTCAGACAGACACGGAACCAAAAATGATTCCTGATGTCTGAAACGGATTTCTGTCTTGGAATTTTCGAAATCGAGGACCTAAAATATTTTCGCTCTTCAGAACGATCACATAGCTTCCGTTACCTTAGGTAAGTTCGGAAGCAAAATTATAAATTAACTTAACCTTGTATTATTAGTGTCTATTAAAGTGTTTGATTTAATTTTCTATTACATTTATCTGTATGATGACACTTATGATAATGACGCTTTATAATAAATTCAATCAGGCTCACTTTGCACTGAAAGTTGTCCCTGTAATCACTGCGTGATGTGACATCCATGCAAGCATTTGGTATTGGCTCAGAATATGCAACACATTTGGAATTGAGCGCAAGATATGGGTTAGAAGTAATAATGCAGAAAATTGGGGTATACCAATTCCTGTTTCAATTAAATCCGCACAAGTTTCAATTAAATGTTTATTGTACAGTTCCGTCTTACTCCGATCATAATTGTCAACTAATTGTTTGTTTTTGTCCACGATTGAAAGGTGATTGGAAATATTAAATATACTGTGGATTCTTCTGATAAACCATGTGATCCGATATGATAACTCTTGAAAAAGAGTGGACCAGGTTAAGAGCGGGGGGGGGGGGGAGAGCGAGAGAGAGAGAGAGTAGGGGTTGTATAGGGTTTAACGTGTAATTACAAACTCAAATAAAAATATTGACAATTCTCGCATCTCTCAAATATTATCTCACCAACTCTCAAGTCTTGTTTCAAGCGAAAACTTTTGAAAAATATGCCACATTTATGGATACATTTTAAACAATTTTATGTATTTCTGATACTAAATTCAATTTAAACAAGTCTGTACGTCAATATTTTGAAATTATTAGTAATTTTGATTACTTTACTATCGTACAAGGGTAATCATTGTAGGAATGTGCCTTTCTATTGGTTAAGCTTGGATTTTCAATTTCTCTAGTTTCTATTAGAATCTATAAGTTTGTAATAATTTATTAAAATGCTCAGTAATTTAGGCATAATAAAAAAAAAGTATCTTCGATTGTACAGAAACTTTTATGCTAAGCTTAACATTCGTTAGTATGTCTCACCTCTCTGATTATCAATGAGATGTATAAAAAAATTAGCTCCTGTTTGAGGTAATCAAAGTCTTAACTGGTTTTAGTGTCTATTGGGAGCTAATATATGAAATAATACTTGTAATAAATAATAAAGGATTTTACCTTGCAGGCGTGTAAGCTCGTACACCCCACCGACACGTTCGCAGACGTTAGATACACATAAGACGAAAGGCAGATTTGGTTGGTCTCATGGCAGACCCCTCTCCACGGGGTAAGTGTTTGAAATTCAATGAAATACTGCAGGGCTGTGCTTGTTCATTTGATTCCCATCTTTATGGTCGGAAGTCAGGATGGTGTCATTGGAAATCTCTCCATCGTCATTTATAATTAACATGTTATGTCTGTATGTGCTCTTTATTTCGGATTTATCGTCAATGCATATTTATAACATTTCTTAGAGGATGTAAAACGACCAAGAGTTCGTCATCGTCTTCCATTGACAAGTTCGTTTGCTTACTGTTTAAATATGCTTTAACCTGTTTAACTACAGCGTCATATTTGTTTATAAAAGTGAATAAATGCTTCATTTTTCATGGGAATTTCTTGTTCTATGTCCATAACATCAGTTCTAATGGAAATCAATCATACTGGTTATGTGCTTTTGTGTCTGATAATATAAACTTGCTTCTAATTTACATTCAGTGTCTCTTAAGAATTTTGTTTATGATAACATTGTCGTTATTAAATAAATTAAGAATTACATTTAAAAGGTGTTTTGGTTGCATTGATTTGAATTCTTTTTTCATAAAATAAGTTCATTACATTCTATTTTTCTTCAAAAAGTTCATTTTTTACATGTTTGGGTCCGCTTCACAAATTTTATCCATTTGTCATCTTAATTTATTTATTTTTATAGTTATATTTTTAGCTTCTGGTTAAAACTTGCATTTTGTCTACTTAATTATACTGCTTTTGTTCTGAGTTAATTTGAACTATGGTTTTCTGACGTCCCCTTATGGAAAGGATTGTCTATCTTTACTGTTGGGTTATCTATGTTTGTCGATCGTAACATGCAAAATAAAATTGTTTAAAATCGTTGCTTCTATTAGAATTAAAAAGCTACTTGTTGTCTTTAATTTAAAATTGTTGTAAGTAACAGTAACTGTTTTAACATCGATTTATAATATTTTCTTTTTTTAGGGTTTCGTTGGTAAAACCAAAAAAAAGAAACCCTTATAGTTTCGTTCCTGTGTTTGTCTGTCACTCTGTACGGTTCCAATAACTTTTGAACCAAAGAGATAAAAGCGTGAAACTTACCAGTATTAAAGATCGTTTTGACGCGCACACAGGAAAAATATAGAGAACTCAAAAAAATCAGCTGTTCAAATTCAAAATGGCGGATAATTCACATCGCGAGAAAAAAATATTTTTTTTAAATTTTAAGTGGGGTATCAAATGAAAGGTATTGAAGAGTAGATTACAAATATATATACCACTTGGGGGAAGTGTTTAATTTTCGGCGCCATTTTGTCAAAAAACATCGAAATTTTTCGTGTCCCCC
>KZ651353.1:117616-151594 GCA_001010745.2 Gerris buenoi
TGTCAAAAAAAGCCATGTTTCCCCCCCTTCCCCCTCTTCCCCCTTACTAATTTTGTTTCACAATACCAACGAAACCCTTTTTACGTGAGAATTCACGCCTTACCAATTTTTTTGTTACGTTGGTGTTTACTTGCTGACGAGTTATTTATGGTTTTGTTTACACACATTTTCTTGTTTACATTTTTAATTATAACAATTTAATGTTGCTTTAATTATTGTACTTCTATTTTTATTATGTCATCATATTCAGTTCTTGTTATCTCAATATAAATAATTACTTCATGATGTTGAGTACTTTTTATTTGTTACAACAATAGAAGGACATGTAGTAATATTTTTAAAAATCAGCAGTAAATCCAAAATTATCTAATTTCCAATACTATTTTTTAATTAAAAAATTAAAATAAACTTTTAATTCAAGATTATGATGTGCTGACTTCAGCAATACTCCTTAAAATATCTTTTGCCTTAATTTATGACATAAAAAATCAAGTTTATCGATACTGTCCTCAGCAGTAGGCCTTCTTTAATTAGTTTATTTACAATGAAATCACTTTTTCGTCAGTTTGCGAGGATAAAAAATTAAATCAACAAAGAACGTTTTAAATTAACCATTTGCTATTTTGATTAGACAATTTATGTTCAAATTTAAATTCCTTGTAATTGAATTTACTTTCTTGTCTACAAAACTAGTCTTTCTTGTAAAAAAAAAAGTTTTTTATATTTGTTTAACCTGAATTCTTCTCTTGAATTATATTGAAGTGTAGATTACACAAATATATAACACTTGTGAAAAGTGTTTAATTTTTAATGCCATTTGGCCAAAAAAACATCAGATTTTTGTCAAAATCAAATCAAATTTGTGCCTCCCCCCCCCCCCTTATACTAACTAATTTCATATTCTCAATACCAACGAAACCCTTTTTATGTCAGACTTCACTCACAACCAATCAACCAATTTATTTTTCAGATTGCTCATGCTGCGTTAAATGCTGTGGTGCTATCATTAATACAAATCTAGACCATAATATAATTAAACCTTATATAACTTTTTAATCAATGTATACATTGACAATTTTATTACCACCCGTTATAAAGAATATCAAGATTTACCAATTAAACATTTTAAACTCCATAACTAATTGCGCAACTCCTTTGACTACTCTGTTACGCAAATCTTTTGTAACAATTTATATCCATTAAACTTCTTGTTATAAAAGGCAGATTCGTTAATTTACATTGTCATTGCCATTTACTTAATTACACAAGTTCTAAGATGTATTGTTTCCCAAGTAAAATCACAGTGAATAATAATAGAGGGTTATTCTGTTAATGATTTTTTTTTTCGTTAGTTAGCTTATTTAATTTTTTGAACATTTGAGAACGTTATCCCTAGACTTTCCTATCCCTTTGAGACTATATGGATATTGAATATTGCAATCTACTGTTAAGATTTTTAACATTGTAGACATTCGAATGCAATTGGTTTTGTCATTCGATATTTTATTATCGCAAGGTTATTCGTTGACAGAAGTGGCTGTAAGGAGTCTTATCGAATCTGATTTAAATTGCTCGATACAGAGTCTGATTTAATTAAGTTGCCAGACACCAGGGCTACTTAATTAAATCAGACCCAACGAGACTTTTTATTGCTACCACTTTTTTTTAAGGAATGACCTTGACAACAAGCTGTCGAATGTCTGTAATATGTCTAAAAGATTTTTTCTGTCTACGTTTTGTCACTGTTGATAAATATATTAATATTGAAAGTTTAAATTAAGTTTGCGCTCTTCTGCGCTATTTCCTGCTTTATTTTGGCTCTTGGTGAAAAAGTTTAAGCATCCAATTTTTAAAATTTTCCCCTCTGTAATTATTTTTTTCCTATATTCCTTTTTATAGCCTATAATAGTTTAAACCTGACCCAGCCAATTGAAGAAATTAGAAAGGTTAGGGTTTTAACGAATTGCTAATGAGAAAAGTGAATTAATTTTTTCGCTTTGAATTATGCTGGAGGAAAGAATGTTGTGTTTTCCTGTTTTGTATGAAGTTGAAGTTACTCATTCTTCTATTAAAGCAAACGATGGTGCTTTGCCTTAGTTTATCACACTCATGAGTACCGAGCTGTTTGTTGGTGGGCGGGGGGAGAGAGTAATGTGATTGTTTAAGGGTTTTTAGGGTGTGGTCTCGAGTATCTCTACTGCCCTGCCTTTTCCTAATTTCGCCTACCCTTCCTCCTCTAGCTTAATCTTGAGCCGGCCACTTCACCCCTCCATACTTCCTATCCACTAACCGCTATCGATCCGGAAATCGACCATTTTGGGCCAAAAAGTTATTTCTACTTGATTTTAAACCTTAAGTCTTTACACCGCGAACGCACGACCTAATCTTTTTGCTTTAAAATAAATCAGTGACCTGTAAGTTTGGCCTATATACTTATCACTCAGCTGATCTCTGTTTATTATAAAAAAAATCTAAATTTCAGGTGAGATGTTAAGATATTTAAATTAATACTACCCAATTTCAAATTTATATTCCATGCCGGCCGGCAATTAGTGCGATGGTTTTAGGATTAAGATTTTTTTTTATATAGTACTTATTATGTAGCACCTTATCAAAGTATGACGCTATGATTGGTTCCAAAATTTTGGGTGCAATCCAAATGTTTGCAATAAAGATTTAATGAATTACTCCCTTACTAAATAAAAACAGGTGGTTCATGTTGCCAAAGTAAGAATCACAATTTTTATATTGCTTTATGTCTGCATCTTAGTTATATTAATAATGACGTCGTTAAAGCAATCGTATTAAATAATTTACAAAGTATGACTCGATAGTTTGACCGTTGTTTTAAATAAATTTCCCCATTTCTAAAATGATCTGTGTAGTGCCAAATGAGGTGGCACAAGGAAATATTAGGCTCTAATAAAGTACTTTTACCCTGTGAATTGAGGTAAATTAGAACTGATTTCGTATGTTCCCCGCAAAATCACAAGATTTACCAGGAATGATTTATAGTCAAGGCTTCGAGAATTTGAAATAAATTAACGTCTTGCCAAAATCCCATTCTCAACTCACAGGTTGGTGTGGTATGAAGGAATATTCAACTTTTTTTTGTTTAATTTTATTTTCTCGTTTCTTAATCATCTAGAAATAAGTAGGTCCAAAAGTGCGTCAGTTATTGACCTGTTTCAAGAACCATTTTTAATTTTAGAAATGTGATTTATCGCGTTCTACCTTCACTTGCAGTTGTTTTGTTTATTTATTTATTTAATTATTTTTTTATTCTTTTATAATTCAAAGATGAATTTGGCTCGTCTTTCTAACTACTAGCCATTTACCCTTTATACATTTTTTATTTAAATTTTAGATTTAATATAACTTCGTAAGCAAAATAAATAGCATTCTAAAACCTTAATAATAACAAAGATTTACTTTGAAGAAAAAATAAAAATATTCTTTTTAAAAATAAGGGACCGGCCGGCGTAGCTAAGTGGAATAAATAATAAACATGCTAAAATTTGTGAAATTTACTATTTTTGCTCTGAACATGATCTAGGAGTTCCAGCCTTCTTTGACATCAGTCAAGTTCCACTACTTTGCTGAATACCACTACTTTCCACCAGCCTTAAGTCTTTTTATCTCAATAAATACCCTATAGATATATATTTGTCCCCTATTCCCTAATTCATGTTTCTCAATGTTATTTTCATTATTTTACAATACAATCTACTTCTATTTAGCGATACCTACAAACTACAAATGAATTAGTCATTACTTTAGGTCTGAGATTTATTCACAATCTTAAAAAACCGGTTTTTGTAACCTTCACTTTGAACTTATCCTCGGCACCGTATAGTGTTATTATATGGTTAAATGATTTATCCTTTATATCATTCTACTTGGGGACTACCTGACCTAAAGGTAATCACGGCAACACTGACCAATGAATGCTTTGACATAGTGGACGACTGGCTGATGACTAAGTTCCTCATAATCTTGATAAATCAACTATCCATTTTTCTGGTTGTGAATTTTTTTTCTTTCTCTTCTTAGAAATAAAATTCTACTTTAAAATTGCGGATATTTGTAGTTTTTTTTTTTTTTTTTTTGGTTTTGAAAATGATCAGATCAATTTTGCTCTTTGAATTTTATTCTACAAAATCTTAGATTTTACAACTAAAAACAACAACATAAACTAAAACAACAAACATTAATCTAAAAATATTGAATTATTTATAACTTTTTGCAAGGAATTAAGTTCTAATGGAGTAGAGAATTATTCATGTACACTTTTATATTTATTTTAATCCTTTTACCCACCTCCATAACATATATTTACCTATCTGCAGATAAACGCCTGTTAAAGTTGGACTGGTTCCATCGAGTTAATTATCTTTAATATTATGCACCTTATTAGCTGATAAGAGTCAGTAAAGCCAGCTAGTTTACTTATCGAGCTGTGTTATATCTTGGCGAATGAGTTTCTTCCTAACAAGTATGAAGGAGGGTTGCTTGTTAAGTATTTGCGTCATCACATCATCCCCCTCTTCACTGATAAAACCAAGCTTCACCTTTGGTACAGGAGGAGCTAAAGGGCTTCCACTTATAATCCACTCGACTTCCCTTAATTTTTTTTAGCTCTGAACTGACTCTCAAACTTTTTTAAAATGCTTGATCTCTTAATCCTTTTTTAAATTACACGTGACGTAGGTTTTACTTCACCTTTGATATCTTTTAATAGCTTTTTTATAATATTTGTTATATTCTTAATTGTTAATGTAATGTAAAATACATCAATTTTAATTAACATTATTGTTATGGCGATCTTGAATTATATTGTATAACCTGATTACTGTAATCCGACGTTTTTAGATGCTCTTCATTATGCTATGGGATAAAAATATTTTCATGTGACCTTTTCCTTTTGATATGGTCATTGACATATTTTTTTTCCACAATTTACATGTTTTGTTCCCTTTCTTGAAAATATCAAAAATAAAGGTAGGTCTCGTGAAGTAGCAACTATTTTATACCTTTTTAAGAGAGAAATTATTGTTTTTACATTATTTGCTAACTTAAGGGCGAGGATGGTTTTTTCTTAAATCTGGTTTATTTGGGTTTATAGAGTACTCTATTAGTAGGTTTTTAGGGAGTTGGGGGTGAGAAATGTCTAACTGTTGAGGTCGGAAGGGTAGCATGCCCTTTTCTTCTCCAGCACCAAGCCTACCTATGAAACATTTCTCGAACCAGTGAACTTGAAATTATTAACCCCTCTCCTCCATCATCATCCTGCTTCAGCCCTCGAATCAATTTCTCTTCCATTTATTGGTGGCTACGACCTGTTTCCTACCCTCTCTCACTGCTATTGGATTCTCCATGTATAATGTGCATATTATACATGCACGTACTTCCGCTAACTATAATCTGTTTATACGCAACAAACTGAGTTTCTCTGGGCTTATATCGCTGAGCATTCGACGAATTTAAACCTTAACACTCCGAATTTCAATTAAATCGCTCTGTTATAAATGTTTACATTGAACTATCTTTGTTTTTTTGATCTCATCACGCAATTATTTTAGATGTTTGAAATAATTAAGGTGTCTGCTGTGTATTACAGATTACAAAAAAATTTTATTCAAATTCACTAATATGTTCCAATTACAGTCTATATTTATAAGGACTATTACTCTGATCATCGTCTTATTCTAGAAGAAATAAATTAAATACTGTCAATGGATTATTCGAAACCTGCGTCTAAATAAGGTTTATAGTATGTATATACTTTCTTATTATGTACTTCCTCTTCCTCAAGAAGAGAATTCATTTTAGGTGTAGACTTTTGCACTCGCAATCACAAAAGGTGATGGTTTTTCTTAAATCTAGTTATTAACTTGTAAGAAGAATTAAACAATTAATGATAGATAATTAGTTTATTAGGACAATTTTTTTACTCTAACTTTTCAATCCTCTATTAATAAGTATGTAGCTTGTTTTATATCTCAATTGTTGCCAGTATAGTCTTCTTTACTTTACCTACCAATCATGATTTTTGGATGTTGGAGTAACTCTTGTATAAGAACGTGTTGGTCTGAGGCTATTCGTATTTTTAGATGTAGGATCTACCCTAATATGGACGTAACGCTTTTGTCTTTCGTCTTTGTCGATGGATTATTCGAAATGTCCTACTACTCTATTTTCTTTTTATAAACGGTACATTTCAGTAGTCCAATAGTAAGTATTTTATATAGGATCTTACTGGAACTTTTCTCTCTGTTAAAAAAATGTTGATTAAATAGGTAATTCGCACCTTTATGGGCGATAGTCAATAATCAACCATTATGAGAAATGAACAGTGATTAACCAATAAATCAGTGCCATTCAATCTATTCTGAGCTTAAACATGTAATATACTCGAATGCTAGTGAACTACTCCTACAATTTTCTAATCTCTATTGTGTCTTATAAGCATTATTATTTTTTGCTCTAGGAACTTCCTTTAATACCATGTTATAATTTTTTATTTCCATTAACTAAATTATAAAATCTCGCATATTGCAACACAAAATGCATGTTTAAAATGATGTTGGATATTACATACTTATTTATGCCTCCCATTCGTCCCACACACCACCAAACAATCTGCTCTTATTGGACTGTTGTTTTACCTTTAGAAACCGTTTCTGTTTTTTATGTCCTTTCTTAGATTATTCTTGCATAACACTTATTATTACCGATGTTTTCCTCGCACCTGGTTTAATGGTAAATCACTTTGTTTCTGCTCTTTCAAGGTTTGTTATACCTTTTGTCCGATTCTTCTTCTTTTTATTCAAAAAACATAATGATCTCCATTTTGGGATTCCCCCTTAGCTTTCTGTATATTTACAATTTTTTTTCCGGGAAACTTCTTCCAATAAGGGCATTCATTTTTCTCATATCTTTTGTTCTGTGTTGTATTGATTATTATTCAACCTTAGTATTGTTCTGCTCTTCTGTTCAACTGATTTGTATAAGTTTTTAATATTTGAGTTTAATTAAATATAATATATCGCATATTATGCAATA
Organism: Gerris buenoi; assembly: GCA_001010745.2. Taxonomy (NCBI): domain Eukaryota; kingdom Metazoa; phylum Arthropoda; class Insecta; order Hemiptera; family Gerridae; genus Gerris; species Gerris buenoi. The sequence goes on from KZ651353.1 coordinate 124,682, forward strand.
TAAAATATGTGCGACTTCTTTAATTAATATTTGTGATTTTATGGAATTCCAGTCGATTTCAACATCTAACTTTGAGAATAATAATTGTTTGGCACTATGTACTATCCAATTAAGTAATGTATTAGATGTTTTATCGGTTTGGGAACAAAAAAAAAAAAGAAGAGTTTTATGTGAAAGCCTCTCGTTTATGCGGCCAAAATCTAGTAAACAGATGTTAAAGGTTTCTTCTCCACCCCTGAAGTTGTTCGCTGTTGTCATTACCAGATCTACTTGATTTTTTTTCTCGATTCCTTTCTATACTTCGCGCTTTTGATTATGTTCAAATATTGATTTATTAGAATATAGTAACTATGTAAATTCTAATACAAAATTATTATGGAACACATAATAACTTTTTTCAATGTTTGATCTCAGTTGCTATGAAGTCTATTTATCAGTAAATTGGTTTGGCTGTCGATGATGTCATTAATCATTAATAGAGTTGAAGTGTCGTGATGTGCTCATTTGGTTATGCAATATCTCTCTACTATTAAAATCAGATGTTGATGAGCTCTCTCATCTCATATTTTATAATCATTCTTGTATTGAGATGATCACAATGCGCTTTTAATATTGAATGAATCCCTTTATTAATTAATTGTTTTAATTAATTGACAAAATTGAAAATATGGATTATTCCAAAGTGTTTCATTGCTATAGTTTTTTCAATGGTTTTTTTTTTTTTTGCTATGGTTTTTTCAATGACCTTTTACATGGCTGCTATCTTTAAACGGCTGGACCGATCTTGCTGGATATCGTACTCGTCCGATTTGTTAAATTGCCTACGGACCCTTGGAGTGTACTGAAAGCAATACGTACTTGGCAACATTATTTGATGTATTTTTTTCGTATCAACTGTTTCCTCAATTATTTACATTCAATTTTTGGACAATTAATTAATGGGAAAGTAAAAATATAAAAATGTTTGATTCACTTATTAAATTTGTGAATGGTTATTTAAACTAACCTTGAAGAACCCTCGATGTTTGATGTTGGCTCACTTTCTCCTTGCTAAGCTAATGTCGCTAATATCACTTTGTTATATGTATATTATTTGCTTTGATAACACTGCACAGAAAAAAATACAACTTCGTTCTTTCGTATTTAGTCAGATTTGTTTGAGTTGTATCACTTTTTTGAAATTTCTAAACGGATTTAACATAAGGTGTAACTGAAAATGGAAGTTTATTGAGGTATTTAAATCAACTTTTTTATACGCTTTATATTTGGTTTAGATACTTTGATTTTTCACTGGAATGTTCGAGCATTGACTTTATCTTTATTATCTTATTACTGTGTACTTGGGTTGGTTGTTCGCTAGCTCTTTGACGCCAGGTGTATAGGAAGCCTTTTGTTTTCCTTAAGTTCTAAAATTGTTGAGAAGGGCTAAAAATCAATGTTTGACGGTACGCGATTAGGTGTCGTCTAGTTGACATTTTATTTGAGTTTTGTTTTGTTTAGTTGCCTTGACCTTCAAGGCTGGTAACCTTCTCTTGATTTTGCCTCCCCGGAACCCTTGCCTTATTATTATATCAAATATTTCAAACCTTTGTCCCGGTTCTTTCTACCACGTGTTCTTGACGTTTTGGGCCAAGCTGTGTTCGAAGTGCATAAAATAAACATCTCATTGTATCGTTTGTTTTTTAGTATCATACTTTTTTGAGGTTTTCTTTAAAATTTATTGTTCCTCATTTTTCCCTGAACCATAAAATACTCTGAATAGGATTTATGAACTTAAAATTATAATTGATAGGAATCTAGAAGGATACTAAGCATTCTTTCATTCTAAAATTTTAATTCAATACTAGCTGGTCTCGGCTGGCCTACGGCCAGCCTGCGTCCATCTAGCGTGCCGGGTACTTGTATTAGTTTCGACTTGTATTTTATTATATATATAATTGATTAATACATTTTTTATTTTTTTGTACACTTACATTGAATTTTTTTAAAAACAGTCAAAATGTATCAAAAATAAACAAAGCAATGCACCCCCAGAAAGGCTTCCGTAAAGTCGCAAACACTGCTGCTGCGCAGCAGTGTGGACGGAAAAAATATACACACTGCTGCTGCGGACGGAAAAAAATATATACACTGCTGCTGCGCAGCAGTACGAATGTGTGAAAAGTATAGACTGCTGCTTCGCAGCAGTATGGACGGAAAGTTATAAATACACTGCTGCTGCGCAGCAGTGTAACACATTAGGTACCGTTTGTACCAAAGGTACAAATATACAAAAATGTTCAAATATTAATATTTCTTAGTTCCAAATATTAAATAAGGCATGTATACAAATTTTTAATCAAATCAAAGCAATATTTCTCATATTATGAATTTTTTATTAATTTCCCTATTTTTGGGCCCAGATTTCGAGCCGGAAAATTTGGACAAAAAAAGTTGTCGACAACCCCATACAAACTATGCGTCGTTTTAAAGCCCTTGTTGAGTAGATTACGAATATGCCTTTCTTTTTCCATTTACCACTTTTAAAGCCCAAGAAATGGCCAATCGATATCGGCCAAAATTGGCAAATATGAACTTTGAGTGGCTTTTTCTCGAAAACTAAGAGTCGTGAAAAAAAGTCCAAGAGCTCTTTCGTCTTGTATTTTTCATTTTTATAAGCATAAGAAATTTCATAAAGATCGGACAAAGTTTATTTTTTCCCAAAAAATTGTCAAGCCCCCTGTGATTTTTTTTGCTCGAAAAAGTCAAAGTGGAGATACAAAAATAAATGAGGTATATTCGTAACCGTCTTGAAAAGGGGAGTAAAAAATAATAACAATGTTTTCAATTGCAACCAAAACCTAAGGAACCATTTTGAAAAAACAGCTATATAAGGGCTTTTTCCTAATTAACCCCCCTAAAATGTAAAAATATCACAAAACACTACATAACTACTCTGATAGGCCTATTCAAGACCTTTTCAACGATATACATGAATGTAGGTGTTGTGTTGTAAAGCACATTTGTACCCGGGTACCCATAGGTACCAAAAATATATTTAAAAAACAAACCATGTAACAACGCCCATTATTTAGGCTAATAAATACAAATAAAACGTTAAAAAATCCAAAAAAAAATTATTTCACCTTCATAACCTGAACCAAAAGTACAAATCAGTACATTCGTACCCGTACAAATTTTTTTAAAAATAAATAAAAATCACTACAATAAAGTACTTTTCAAGGCCTTTAAAACGATATACGACACATGTATAATTTTAAAAAAAAGTGGTCACGTGACCGGCCCGTCGGGAAAAAGATAAGTCTCAAATTCTCGGTGAATAGGGCGAATTTTTACAATAATATGGTCTTGATCTAAAGTGCTTTAGAGTACGGTTTGAGCGCACTTTTCGAAATTCAAATCGGTTCTCAAATGTGGACGCTATGAACGTCCAAAGTCAAAATTTCGAAAAATCGCGATTTTTCGGGAAAATTTGACAATTTCAAATGAGCCGTAGAACTTCGGTTCACTAAAGGTACACGAAGGAATTTTTTCCGCTTACCCCTCGAACCGGATTTAATTAGCCCGTGTAAATTACTAATACAGTCAACTTTTTTTCACCCAAACTAACCACCTGTGTACCCTGGGTGTACCCCGGACTTTGAGGTACCCTACCTCTAAAAGTACACGGAAATTGGAATTAAAAACTAAAACGCCGTGAGTACGGCTATTTACTCTATCTAAAAATCAAACCGCCAACTCGCTACCTATAATACCCTAGGAGAAGATACGTGAACCACCAAAATAAATGAAAAAATTCCACCCGCTAAAAGTGTTTTTCCCCCAAAAAGGACCTGAAACGTGATTTTTTTAAAAATCGTTTTTCACCACTTTTGTCAAGTTTTCCAGGCGGTTAAAATGACATGTAACACGCTTTTGTACCATTTGTACTTTTTCTGATCGGCAAAAATTTTTTTTCCCGATGTAGCCCCTCCGCGGGGGTAAGTCGGGGAAAAAAAGTAAGACCACTTTCGGGTACAACTCGCCGAGCTTGACAAAAGCCGCGAATAAAATTCTAAACATTGTGCCCTTTTTAAAAAGTTATTAAAGTAAAAGTACCAAAAAAACGCACTTTTTGACCGTAAGTCACTTTGTACCCGATTCTACGTACCAAACTACTACAGTTTCGTACCAAAACTATTTTTCCTTGAAAATACACTATAAACTAAATACAAAAATGCAATAAAAAACAGGAAAAACCCACCTCACCCCCCTCATCCAAAAATCCCAAATGTACCCTTTTTTACCCTTTACCCCCCCTTTTCACCATGAAGGACTAATTTAAAGTACCCCGTTACCAATGTTTGGTCGACCTCATTTTTAAAGTCCTACCCGATTTTAAAACCAAAAACCCAAAATTCCACCAAAAGTTGGTATACATGTACCGGTACTTTTTTCAACAGTACCGTAAACAGACAAAGGTTGACAGTTGGTTTACCTCCCACCCCCCATTTTAAGCAAAATTTAACGGCGTTCCCGCCCCCCACCACAGCTCGGTCGGCCTTCGGCCTCCCTCGCAAAGACAGTTGTGAAGAAAAGAAGCGCGTACCGATTTTAATATACTAAGGGACTAAGGGACAAGGGACTAAGGGACGAGTATTTATTGAGCAATATTTTACCTCTAAAGCAATAATTTCTTTTTAAAGAGCGCTCGAGTTATACCTTCGATATCCAATGAGACCTGTAATCGTGTGTTAACCACTAGGTTTTTCCTCTTGGGATCCCCAGGTCTTTGTTAAATACAACGTTATTTGTCCTCATTCAAATTTATTCTAATCTTATGCAGTATGATATTTATCCGGGTAAAGTCTCAATTCTTTTGCCCTCTGACATTGGTTTTTAGTTAAGAAAAATAATTTCATCTCAATCTTTGTCTTCATTTCTTCACATTATAAGAATGTTTATGTACAAGATGATAGCTTCAGTTTTATTTGTTTGCATCTTTCGTCTTTAATTAGGTGTGTAGTTAGTTATCTCACTTGTCGTTGATATAATTCTGTTAGACTGTAAATTGTGTGTCTAGTTTAGTCTAAAAGTGTCGTAGCAGTGTATTGAGTGGGAGAGTGGTTTGGCGCGATGTTATCAGACTTGTCGGCCAGGGTCCGTGAGGCTGGTTCCGATGTCCGCTGCCAACTCCGGGCCCCTACATTTCATTATATAAAACCCTTACTATTCTATCTGTTGACAAGTCGAGAAGACGTCAGTATTCCTGTCACATCTCGTACTCCTACCACGTTCCTCTTCTCCCTTTTAACTTTACCTCTTGTCTGCTTAACGTTCTAAACAATTCTTCCTCTTTCTTTCTAAACTAATTTTAATACTTAAGAATGTAACTGAGTTCAGACGATCACATTTTTATTTGAGTAAAATAAATGGAATGTTCATTTATCTTAAGACGATTTACAATGTCTGATGTCAAATTTAAAATTTCTACTTTTCATAGTTGTGCACATTTTCCTTCTGATTTATGTTCTTCTGGTTTATTTTTCCGGGATTTAGACTTATGTGATGTCTCTTAGTGTAATTAATAGTTCAATATAACGATGGACATTCATCTCTGTTAAAAATACTATTCATGTGACCTGATAAAGAAGAGTTAACGAGCTCTTCCTTTCTTAAGAAAAAAAACACTGAACCCAGGCAATTTTCTGTTTAGGAGGTAAAAATCATGAAATTTTAAAACCCAAAGCATTTGTAACAAGCATTTCAGTAAAAACTTAAAACTAATTATTGTTTTCAAGTAGACCTTATAAATATCCAAATTAAAATTAATCTACGCGTCTGCGACTGTCATAACAATCGAAGTTGTCTGGTTAAGACTTTGAACGCAGTCAGATTGACTAATCTTCCAGTTGGACCACTTTTACTGGTTTATTCCTTGCCCTTCCCTTAACCTTAACTATTATCTATGCGTTTTACATCCTGAAAAGGATTTTTTGACTTAAACATATAATTTACTTATAATTTTTAATATACTACCATTGTCACAAGCGAGTTATATAGTACCTAATCTATAAATATAAGATTATTTTTTTGTTAAGCCTGATGTTTTTCGTTTGCTTAAAAAAATAAACAGTACACGCTATAGTGGCAATGAAAATTATACACTTTTTATCTTCTTGTTTTAAATAGAAAACTAGTCTGTGTAAAGGCGGATTTAGCTTATTCAAGTTTGAAATTGTTTTTAAAAATATTTATATTGTACATGTAGCCGGTAGATAAAGAGTTGTGGGTAGTTTAAAAGATATGTGGTAATGTAATTGTGTATACTAATACTAAAAAGAGAAATGCGAGACAAGATGCGTCATAACAATGAATAAACTGCCACGAACAAGACAAGGCAATCACGAGTGGGTCGTAGTTTAGTCAGCTTTCAACTTGATAAACAAACAACATTGGAATAAATGTACTTGTGTTTTACTTTACTGTATAAAATCAGCTGTTTTATATCCACTTCATTCATTTAATTCGAATTTAATTTCTGTCGGTTGTTGGTCGTTGTTATTACTATAATTTAGCTATTAAATTGAACTATTAACTTTGTTAGTAGTAAGATAAAGATAGTTAGTAATTGAAGCCTACTTATGCGTCATTTTAGTTATCCCCATGTGAACGCTTTTACCTCTTAGTTACCTTTCACTTAATATATTTTTAATTTAAGACACCTTTTTATATTTTCTAATTATTTCTACGATGACCATCGGTAAGCTCAGAAGCTTACCTTGACAGAAATCCTTTTAAGACATCAGGGGACATTTCTGGTCTCGCTTCGTTCAAGATTTTTGTGAATCTGAAAGAGTTAGGTCTTATCTTTGGAGGGTATGCCATTATTAGTTTCACTGTTGGTCCAAGATAAATAATTTCAACCTTTTGCCCTCATTGCTTTCTCTTGCGCAAGCGCGCACAAACTTTATTTTTTTTATCAACCCCCATATACTTTATGAGTACTTATCTGATTATGAAGAAATTTGAAATGTTTGTCAAAAGTAGCCCATAGATTTCCCCATATTCATATTAATATGGGATTTGATATAAATTTGATACTGCAAAAAAAAAAATAACGTTACCTACTGGAATTCGAATTTCGTGGTATTAGACCCATATCTAATACCACCATTGATTCAATAATATGACGCAAGGAAGCTGTGTTTCCTAAAAATTGGCAGGCTATTTTTATAACCTATGAAACATCTATCGATTAAGTCGTAAAATAAGGAATATCCTCAACTAATTTAAATACAAACTGACTGACCTTTCGTCAACTTTTTAATATATCCGCATCTAAGATTATACTAATTGTATTGCATTTTTTAAGGAGCTCAATCTATAAGTAGTCATGACTTGGCATCAGAATTTTTTATTTTTGAATTTCCGTCTCCTGAGTCTGTGTTATCTTTTGAAAATTCGATAGTCCATGCTTTTATTATTTTACAAGTAAGACACAAATAACAACGTTGATAATTATTTTTCAAAGAACAAAAATAGCTAAAGACCCCATCCTCCTGTTTGTTTTTGTGGTAGTCTCCATGTCTCCACTCTCTTATCTATTTGTTGATTTTGATGAAATTTGGTAGACAGGTTCATTTTACCAATGCCCAAGACGAGTTCGTTGGACAACGTTTCCCTCCAAGCGTTCACGCGCAACGCTCGCGTAAACGTAAACTTCAAATTTTTAAGTTGTAGCTAAAATTAATTTCTTGATTATGAGGTATAATTATTCTGAATATTTATATCAAATGCTATTTTAGATCTTTAAATATCTCAAGTCTCAAGATTGCTGCTACTATGTCCATTTCCATTCTTAATTAATGAATTATAATTTTTAAATTTTTGGTAGTTTTATTACTACGGAAAGATTAAATTTTAAATAATCCAAATTACAATTATCAATAACTACGGGGGACATACAGAGAAAAATACACCCTCGCACCGGGAAGGGGGTGTATTTTTCTCTGTATGTCTCCCGTAGTTATTGATAATTGTAATTTGGATTATTTAAAATTTAATGATTTATTATAACTAATTATTTCTTTATTTATTTTGTTTCAGTGATGTAGAACTGGATAATAATCAGGCATTATCTTATGTAGAGAATTCTGGAAGCTCATCGAATTCTAGTCTCTCCACCAGGTATAAACTTTAAAACTTTTAAATTACCAAACTTGATTTTTTTTTCTTAGTAGACAGGTGATACTTCCAGTATGTATTTTCTAATGATTTTCAAAGATTTTTGTAATATTTATACATCGACTATTTGGAAATTACGTTTACCTCCTGAGGTTATTCAAAAATCTTCTAGTCTGCTGCAAAATTGTTTCTCATTATTAAATTTAATTATTTGTAATTGATTGCCTTTGACCCTTTCATTTATTAATTAAAAAAAAAATTGAGTGAGATAATAAATATAAAATTTTCAACATTAGGGATTAGTAGAGATTTTATTCACAAGAGTTAACTAAGGAATTATAAAAATGAAATAGATTTAAAGAAATCACTTAGAGAATAAGGATAAAGTGATTTCAAAGGAGTGGGAATCAAGTGGGGAACCCCAAAGAACAAGAGAAGACTCATAAATCAAGCAATTCAGGATTAAGCAGCAATTCAGAGAAAGCTTAAGGTCATGATATTATTCTGCATACGTTTTATGCTACTATGAACTTATTTACTTGCAGCTTAGAAGTTTGGGCTCATTTAAAATTATATAAATAAATTAGTGATAATTTTAATTAAATCTACCTAAGCATCAAATCCAAGTTTTATGGAAATGTGTAGAAAAGAGATTTATATTCATTCACCTGATTTATACCATAAATAGATAACATATATTTTTCAAAATCCACTTTTAATTGATTTATATATCAACTGGATCTTTTAATATATATCTGAATTATTTAAATGTTGTTGATAAAAGAAACAAGCTAATTATTCTTATTAAGGAGGCAGTTTAAATGTCAAAGTTTGTGGAGACTGTGCTGAAGAAAACCTGTTAATTCCACTAAGAATTGTTTGAATAATAAGTTCAATGTTATTGATCCTTTATTCAAAATTATTTGATGCAGATTATCAATTCCTGGGCCTCTTTATGATTTATGAAGATTTTTTTTTTTTTTTTTTTTTTTTTTTTTAATAGATCTCCCCTCCTTGCCTCCTCATAATTTATTATTTTAGCTTTTAATATAAATCTGAGATAACATTATCATTAGTGAATCAAGTTAATGATGATCCAATTTAAGTGGTCTCTGAGTTTTATTTAAGTAACAATACAAGGATATCTGATTAGATCTTAATTATGACAAGAGGCTAATAAGAAACAACACAACAAAATTGCCACCACTTTGTTTTATTAATTATTAACCAACGCGTTTCGACGACATCTCATATCATTTTCAGTATTAAGTGTTCAGCATAGTAGAACTATTTTTACTTTTACAATGACTAACACTTAAGCCTTTTTCACGCAATGACACTAATGTCGCGACATTCAATGCCGTGACACTTTGTGTCTCCGAGTATCATCATATCTACAGTAGATGTCATGGCACTAAACGCACTATAACTAGGAGGCTGTGTGTCAAGCAGTGTCACGGCATTAAATGTCGTGACATCATGTGAACGAGGCTTTAACACTGAAAATGATATAAGATGGAACGCGTTTGTTAATAAGTATTATAAAATTGTTGTGGCAATATTGTTGTGTTACTTTTTATTGACCTCTCTAGTCATAATTTCAAACGACTGATAAATAGTTTGTGATATAATGCATGGACTTATATTAGGGATTAGTATAATATTAGGGATTTTTTAATGCATCCAGTTATCTTGTAATTTTATTAATCTTTAGCCATATCTTCTGTATTTAATGGTGTTCATTTTTAAAATTAATGTAAATGTTATTTTAATGCAGGAGTTTGGAGAGTCCAAGTAACTCGGTGGAAGTGGTGAGCAGTTCGGGGGGTGGGCAGGCCGGTCCGGTCCTGGATAGTGACATCGAGGCAGAACCAGATCCCCCGGACTGGACTAAAGCTGTTCCAGAACCTCAATTCAAGCTCCTCACCCGGCACGAGAAGAAGAGGCAAGAGGTCATCAATGGTAAGCAAAATTATATCTTACATATATTAAGAACTTCATTTATTATTTCATTTAAGAAATTATTTATTAAATGGAATGTGATAAAGCTCTTCTATTTGAACCTCAGAAATAGCTATTTATGCTATTTAACTACTTATCAGAATTGTTGCAAATGTTGTATAGCATTGTTCAAATTGATAATACTGTGCTCTTTTTTTTTAAATAGAATAAATATAGAGGTCTAGATGAGATGTTGAAAGGTTAGATCAATTCTAAAGCTTTAGTTTAATGTGAGCAAAATTTATATTGACCTAATGTATAGGCTGGGTCTAATTTAGGGCTCATCCTATGACACTTTTTCTGTTTGATTGATATAAAAATAAGTTAATTTGGAAGATCCTTTTTGGAAGGGAAATTAATTAGTATTCGGTTATTTATCTCAGAATTTTTAGTGGCTTGTTGGATAATAAATATTTTCTCTTTTATTCAGCAATTAAATTCTGTGGCTTTATAAATTTTAATATTTAAAATTACTTTATCTTTTATCTTTATTGTTTTACATAAAATGTTAACTGTTTGTTTTGATTTATTACTTTCCATTGTACATTATTATTATTCATTTTGTTTTTTTAGAACTGTTCCACACGGAGCGGACCCATGTGAGAGGGCTGAAGGTGCTGGACCAAGTATTCCATAGGCCGATGAGAGAAGAACAAATCCTGCCACCAGACTCTCTTCAGCTCCTCTTTGCCAACCTCGAGGAAATCCTTGAAATACATTCCACCTTTAACTCGCTCATGAAGAACAAGAGGAAGGAGGGACCTGTCATCGGCGACATCTCCTCTGTTCTTCAGTGCATGGTAATTTATTAAGTTTTTACATTTGTAGTGACTCTTGACAGTTTGTGTAACTAACGTAATAATTAGTAGTCTTTTCTTATCTGATAAGTTGGTTGATAAGACGGAAATGTTTTTGAAAATGTGAAATATGAATAGTTCTCCTTTAAAATATAAGTAAAATCTTTAACATGGAAGGTGGAACATCAAGAACTCCTTATGTTTTAAATACCGTTATCTTAAGAGGAAGTGAAAGAATCAGGCTTTTAAAGTCATCACTCCAACCACATCTTATGAGTTTGTAAAAACTTTTCCTAGCAGTTTTGTAAAGAGTTCTAGAAAGGGAAGGTAGGACTACCTTCTATCACCAAGAAAACTCATTTGTCTTTTTCATTCTCGGAAAATCAGCTGCCTAAGATTAATTTTCTATGAAAAACCCTTTTTCTTCCTCCTTTTTTTATTTATCTGCAGATCTGGAATAAATACAAAGTACTAAAGTAGCCTTAAATAATAATAATTAAAATATAAATAAAATAAAAGTCTTATTTTATACTGTAAATGTTTATTAGCTATATATTATTATGTGTAACATTTACATAAAAAATATTTTATCAGGTGTAATTTTTGTTATTTGATTGCTGGTCTACTTAAATTTTTAATTTATTTTTTTTACTTCTTAGTCCAAGTTATAATAAATTTTCATTTTATATTACAAAAATATATTGAGATAATCTTATTGAACCCTTTTCCCTCTATCTATTGCATTGTGGCTGTGTTAGTTTGTGTGTATGCTCTTTAGTGTTTTGAGGTATTTGAATCAAACACATGCCCCGGTAAAAGTACTGGTATGGTTTCATACTCGAATACTCCCCATTTTCAAGATGAATGTGCTAATTTTAAGGCAAAATTCCACATAATCACCTATTAATCTCTACACCTCGGAAACTGCTAATTCTGGAATCACAACAAAGCTTGCTTTATTTATGTAAGAATATTTTTTTTTCCTCCTTCATTTTGATTTAAAGATGGTGGCCATTTTCTATAATTTTTATGTTTACTAAATATCCTATACAATTTGGTCCAGATCCTTAAAATTTGTAAAATTAAGTTACTTGTTATGATTTTTTAATTTAATACGACAGCCATTTATTTACGTATTTAAAACCCAAGTCCCTAAACTCACCTATCAGACATTTATCCACTACACCACGGGAGTAGATGATTTTTCCTTTATACAGAATAGGTATATAAGCATATTATTAAATGCATTGATAATTAATATATATATAAAATGTTATTTTCGTGTTTTTCCTTTATAATTCGCTAACATTTTATGGAAATATTTGATTAATTATTCTATTATTTTTTTTTTTTTATTTATTTTTTTTTTTTGTATATTGTATAATTTAGATTTTTCTTTTTATATATATTTAGTTTTAAATATATATCTGTGGATATATATGTTAGTGTGTTGAATTTATCCATCTATTTAAATTAAAATTATTTACAGGTTTGAAAATGCCCCAAAAAAGGGACAAAATATATAACTTCAATTATAAAAAAAACAAAAAAATAAGTTCATTCTTTTTAATTTTTTGGAAAACCCCTATTGACATGAAGATAATATGAATTAATTATATTATGTAGGAGGAAACATAAAAGCAACTTTTTCTTGAACTTAAGTTTCACTTCTAATGTGTGAGTCACACACATTTTTTTTTTTTTTTAATCTGCTGTTAAAAATTCAAGTTGGGCCCATATGTAAGTATTAAATAAGTTAAGTATTATAAGCCCCCTATGTATTATTAAATCTCAGAAACTAAGACTGAAAGAGCATTTGAGAGTTTTCTTTGTCCTCTAATCTGGGTTTTTCCCCCATTATTATAATTAATTCAAGATGGCGGATATTTTTGTCATTTTACTATAACTTTAGAACCTTACCACTTTTTTACATTAGGGATTTTACATTTCTACTTGACATTTTAAATTCAAGATGGTGGCTATATACTTATTTCTAAAAGCTAAATCCCTTAACTCTTTCTTTTAAATGCAGTAGAACCTCGATTATCCAAACCTCTGTTATCTGAACCCTCTATTATCCGAACTTGCCACAGGCGAGTGTTTATAGGTATTCGCCACCTTGTTGATTGATAAAACAGACAAGAATTCATGATTTTTTTCAAACCTATCTGAGAAAAATGTAATACAATGTGTAATGTGTTGTTTTACACATGTATGTATACAATTTTTATTTTAAAAATATAACTACCTTTAAAATAACATTGTATTTTTTTTTTTAATGAACCTCGATTATCCGAACAAAAATTCCACTTCACATATCCGCTTCAGACATCAAGGAACATTTTTGGTTTTATCTGTCAGTCGGTCTGATGTTCAAGATTTTTGCAAACCACCATATCTTAAAAACTACTCGTCTGATTTCACAGAATTCATCCATTTTGTATGGTTTGTTCAAATTAGCCAACAGATGGTCCCACATTAATATATACTTTATGATAAGTTAAGTAATGAAACTGTGTGAAAAAAATAACGCTTTAGGCCATATTAATTTTGAAATGTTTTGACCCTTTGTAAGGTAATCTTTAGTCTGTTTCTTTTTTATTACTAGAGCAACCAATTAAACTCTACGTTAAATTTCATACTCTTGTTGATATTGAAAAACTAACAGTTTCGAAAATGTTTTAAAGAAGGTGAAAATGAAATAACTTTGCCAACAGAGTGCATTTTAGGACTCGGGGAAGCTATGTACCTGACTAATTGAAAGTCTATTTGGTATGGTATAATGTGTTCTTTGTATGTCAAGAATTTTCTTTGTACACATAGGTAATCTAAAAAATATGGTTGTTTACATTATACATTTGTGTTTCAGTTTGAGGGTGGTGATGGTGAGAATTTCCAACGTGCTGCAGTAGACTTCTGTGCAAGGCAGCATATAGCGCTTGAACACCTTAAGGGATGGAGGAAGAAAGATCCCAAACTTCATAGTTTCTTAGCAGACTGCGAAGCAAATCCTGCTTGTCGAAGATTACTTCTCAAGGATATCATCTCCACCGGCTGGCAAAGGTTATTTTATTAACACCCTCAATTTTAATTCTTTGGTTGCTGTTTTATATTTTTCTATAGAATCACTTTTTTGTATCCAAGAGTAGTTCGATGCTCTGAATCATCCAAAAATTGAAATCTAGGTCCTAGGTCTCCTCACCAGTAAAAATTGCTTTAGAACTGCCTAATTTGGATAATTAGAAAATTAAAAACTAAGGCGAAGGTATTTTAGTCCAGTAAAATTAGGCAAAAAAGGGCGTTCCTTCATTCAGCTTAAAATTATTCCTTCGGAATAATTTTAAGCCACGATTTTTTTTCACAGAGAGCTTTGTTATGTCATTGCAAATAATATATGAAAAGTCCCCAACTTTTTTATGTACGCTTCCCTTTAGAGGGAGGGAGGAGGGGGGTAAAATTTAAAGGACTTTAGCTAAGCAAGTGGGGTATCATTTTCTATGCACTTTTTTAATTTAAATCGATTAATACAAGAATCAAGTCGATGCGACCTATAGTTTGGAAGATATAAGGGGTTTTATGTATAAAAAAACAAATATTTTAATGTAATAAGACAAGAATTTTTTTAGCCAATTGGAAACTTTTAGGAAGGCCCCTGGAGAAAAAATCGAAAATTAAATTCTAGTGATAACCCTAGGAGGTGTACATTAAAATATTTGATTTTCTCCCAGGTATATATATTGATTCTATAGGTAAAAATATTTTTACCTATAGGTTCTTCTATAGGTAATAGTACATTACATGTCGAGTGTGGAAAGTAGCATTTTGCATGCGAGTGTGGAGTTTACACCCGAGCGATAGCCAGGGTAGTAAAAACCACACGAGCAATGCAAAATGCCGCTTTCGCACGAGTTGCGTACCGTACTTTATCTACGATTGTAGATTTGAATAATAAATGCAGAAAAAAATAATAAACTTCCTGTATGTAAGCTCGTATTTCAGTATTTCTCTTTTGATAAAGATGACATCAATTCGTTAGTTGTATTTTGTGCCGAATTAATTATTTCGGAAGGCGTATTATTCTCCTCATATTCTTCATAATCACTTAAATCACTCATTGATTTTCACAAAAAAACTCGATACAAACAGTTACTTTTATTAAATAAACATCAAATTAGTTATGTTAAATGTAAACAAACTCGCTAATCGTGTGTAAAGTTGATAATTCTTCTTCTTTACGTCACTAGAGTGGAAAAAAGAGGAATTGTTCAAAACAATGAGACACGCATGCGCAATTAATACAGGTGTGTAAAGAATCACTTTCTACGAATCTAAACAGAGATGTAATGTTTATATTACGTATCAATGGTAGATAAAAATATTGATTCTTGGAAGATTCCCTTATATCTTCCAAACTATAAGTCGTATCAACTTGATTCTTGTTTTAATCGATTCAGCGTAAAGAAATGCATATAAAATGATACCCCACTTGCTTAGCTAAAGTCCTTTAAATTTTACCCCCCTCCTCCCCCCCTCTAAAAAGAGGGAAGCGTACATAAAAAAGTTGGGGACTTTTCATATATTATTTGCAATGACATAACAAAGCTCTCTGTTAAAAAAAATCGTGGCTTAAAATTATTCCGAAGAAAAAACCTATATTGACTGGACTATTTATTTGGAATAAAAGTCCTGTTGTTGAAGAACGTTTTTTTTATTGCATCAAAGCTTTCGCCCAGGGAACCTGAGCATCATCAGTGATAATATCCTCAACCCAAACACTTTTTAATTTAATTTAAATGTCTTAATTTCTAAATCTTCACCACTTGGTAAGAACTTATGTCACACTCTTTGTTAGTAATTTTCTGTTTTTCTTTCTTTTTTTGTTAATTTACTGTCTATTTGTATATTTTATCTATTATTTGTAGATTATCACTGAAGAAGCTCAGGTTCCCTGGGCGAAAGCTCTGATGAATTAAAAGAATCTATTTTAAAAAAAAGGACTTTTATTCCAAACAAATTCCCTCTTCTGAGTTTGTAATTCTTAAGAAGTCCACAATACCTTTCTACAATTTGAAAAATTCAAATGAATATAAAAAATACAATTAGTGTTAGTGAGAGACACCAAGGGATGTGCCACACAAGCGTGACACATCTTTGTGACGTTTGTCTGGTGTTGGAACAGTTCCTATGTGTCACGCTTGCGTGGCACATCCCTTGGTGTCTCTCACTAACACTAATTGTATACCTTATTGCAGTGTGCATAGTCACGGTATTACATTGTTAATGAATATAAAAAAATAATATCAAAATATGTTGACCCTAAAAGAAATAGTTCATCAATACCTGTGTGCTCTACCTGACTGCTGCCACAGCCAATTTTTAAAGATTAAAGGTATAATTGTATAATTTATAGTGACTGCAAAGAATATCTTTTATATGAGAATCACAGATTTTTATCAGATGAAATGATTATACTTATTATCTTTTTTGTGTTTCACAGGTTAACCAAATATCCTTTGCTGTTGGAAAACCTTGCGAGGCATACCCGGGAGGAGAGTGAAGACTATGGTGCTGTTCAAAGAGCAATAGAGCGTTCAAGAGAGATCCTGAACCATGTTGATAGAGCTGTCAAGGAAGCAGAAGACCAGCATAGACTTGCTGAACTTCAGCGACGAATAGACAGAGCTCCATTTGACAAGTCTGATCATCCTATCGCTGTAGAGTTCAGGGTAAGCCTTATTTCAATGAATATAGGTAGATATTCATTAAGAGATCTAATTAACCAAGCGTAAGTGAACCCTATGTTTCAACTTTTGTTCTCCAGACCAGATCGTTTGACATTTCGTCTTCAACTGTTTGTTACACAGTTATTTCCTAACATATGTTTCAATTTTCTTTAAATTTGGCATGGATATTTCTTGAAGTCATAAAAATTGGTCCCTGTGGATTATTTTTTATGATTTTTAATTTTTTTTAAATTAAAAAAAAAGTTCATTATTTTAAACCAGATTTTTCCCAAAAATTTACTTATGTGGTTAGATTCATATTTAAATAAACTGGATTTCAGAAATTTTAATCAAAGTTGTCATAATCGTTTTTCAACCTCGCTCCGCTTGGTCAATTAATATGATGACCCATATTTTGGAAATCACTTCCAAAGGTTTAAGACAAATGTTGGTCTTCCATCCTTGAAATGTCTTCATCTAATCAAGTGTTATAATTAGGGTGACCATACGCCCTATTTTGACTAGGACAGTCCCATTATTTTCAACTTTTGAAGGCGTCTCATCCAGGGATGCCCTTCCCCCTATGGTACATGGTGCAAACCCCCCAAAAACTGCCTGAATCACTTGAAATATTTATAAAACTCCCTCCCCCCAATCTCTGAAAAATACCCCAAAATTGGATTCCCCCCAAAAATCCTGATGGCGCAGCTTGCACCATCAAACTCCCCTGTGGGCACCCCTGGTTCTGAAAAAGTTATCAACTGTGTGATATTTACTCATCATCAAGTGAATCTCAGTCATTCGCTTCTATACCAATGCCATGACTGTGAACAACTAATTTAAAATCTGAAGGCAGCTATTAAGTAGTCGAAACTTGTTATTTGTTAGTAAGAATATTTTATTCACTATGAGGGGTAAATCTACGCTATATGCCCCACCTATTTCCAAATGTCCTTTTTTCATTGCAAAAAACTATTTCGATTGTAGCCTCTCGATAAAACAATCTAATTTTTTAAAAATAAAATTTGTTCTTTTTTCTTTAAATGTAAGGAAAGTGATGGAAGGTTATAATTATTTTAGGTTAAGGTTTGTACTTTTTGACCTATCCTAACTATAACCCTAAAAAGTGACACATGCAGTTTTTTTTTTTTTAACTATTGGATTTATTGGCATGAAACAACTGAAATAGTTTTTATAATGTACAGATCCTGTAAACGGTACAAATCCTGTAAAAAAAGGATCTAAAAGTAAGTAAATCGGTCAGTACTAAATAGGTGGGCCAAATAGTGGTGAATTACCAATTGATTTCAAAAGAGAAAATTTTATCTAAATAATCCATATTTTTCCTGAAAAATTCCCAAAATTTTCCTAGGGTTACCAGACCCCCTGCCCTTTTTCCGTTGAGGGTTACATTTCTTGTTTCTCTTGGTTTTTGACTGGATCAGGATGTTTATGAAATTAAATAATTTTGACCAATTTCTATGTGTGTCCAGGGCCGGATTTAGGTAGGTGCTAATCTGTGCTCAGGCACAGGGCGGCAAAATTTATAATTTTATTTTTATGGTTTTATTAATAATTAACAAACTTTTATTGTTTTATTAATAACACACATACATATAACATAAAAATAATAAATATTTAACTGCACCGCTGCAAACGGTTGAGAGATCATTTTCAGTATTAAGAAGGGTAAAAAACTATTTGGAGCGGTTGCTCCCCCCCCCCTCTCTCTGGGAAAATTTAACTTAATAATTTTGCATTGGACGCTGTTTTTGTTTAATTTACTTTATGTGTCTTTGTGTTTAATGACTAGTATGATGCTGTTAAAAATGATAAACGTATTAAAAACATGTCAAAATTTTGTTTTAACTTTATTTACAAAACATTTAAATTTCAAATAAAATTCCCAAGGATGAACCATCTAGAAAATAAGCCTCAAAACTCAAAATTTTTCACCTAGATTTTAAAAATTTTCCCCGGATCTCTCCTTTTGGTGTAGGGTATTCCATACCCCCAAATCCTCCGGTGTCACAATCTATAAGAAACCTGAAGTCTGGAGGAGGCATATTCTAAGTCAGGTCAGTTTAGTTGGGGAGGGGGGAGGGTATTTGTAGTGGCTACAGGAGAAGGGAAATACTTATTAACAAAGCAGCTACTCCCCCCCACCCAAAAAAAAAATGTGCAACTATTAAACAAAAAAATCTCCAGTATCAACAACTTTTTAGAACGTATTCGTTAGAAAATGTTATGCTGATGCTTACTGCAGTACAATATCTTACTGCAAGTCATAGGCGTCGTCTGCAGGTAGCTGTTAATTATGGGGGTAGATTTTTAGCGGGGGGTCCGTGGGCCCTTCCTCGGAAAAGGCGGTATTTTTACTCTATTGGGGGGGGGGGGAGTGCCCCCCCCAAAGATTAAAATGCACGCTCAGCTCAATATTGCAAGCAGACAACTGCATTGTGCACCTAGTTATATTTTATGTTACTAATTTTTACTAAGATATAGGGAAATTATTTGTCTTTTCAAAATGTTATCAGTAAATAAATAGTTTACTTTTATTTTTAACCAAATTTATTATTATTATTCTTTTATTTTATTTATTTATTTATTTTTTAAAAAACACAGGTGACTTTAATGTTGGAAGTAGCTAATAATGAAATATACTCTGAAATATGTGCTCTTATTTAATAAATTTCAGAGTTTTAGTTAGTTTAAATTAAAGTCCCTACACTAGCACCCTATGGTGAGCAATTAATGTTACTATTGCTTTGTCATTCCTATTTTTAAAATAATGTGAAAAAATCATATAATTTTGCTTCTTAGAGGTCATCATAGAAATCATATAATTTAGCTTATTAGAGGTAACAGAAGCTGTGTGATCGTTCTGAAAATGAAAATATTTTACTTAAATTGTATTTGATCTTCATTTTGTTTAATGGTATTTAAATTGTTGTCCATATTTAGACTCCAAAAAATGTCAAATATGTAGTGACTCTATTTTAAATGCTTTTCTACATGCAAAAATAATAATTAAGTATGTGGCTATGACAACTTTACATTAGAGACAAAACTATATTTATTAATAAAATAATGATATATTATATAATAATGATAAAATAATAATATAATGATTTATTTATGATTTCTCCTTAGTTTCTCAGTAGCGCCATCTATTTCTTTCATGTTTTCTATAAGAACCAACCAAACAAAAATTATTGATCTAAATATAATTAATCACTTCATTAGCCACCTACAGTTCCAAACAATTATTAATTATTTCTGTGCCTACTTCTTATTTATTAATTATTGATTTTAATTTTTGTTGTTAGAACCTTGACTTGAAGAAGCACCGGTTGATCCACGAGGGTGGTCTAAACTGGAGGATAGCTGGCAGGCCCAAGCTAATAGACCTCCATGTAGTTCTCCTCGAGGATATAATCATCCTTCTTCAAAAGCAGGATGAAAAATATGTCCTCAAGTTCTACAGCTCGTCCCTCAGTCCTATAATCAAAGTCTCAACTGTACTAGTCAGGCCCAATGCTGTTGGTAAGTATACTTTGATGAATAAGTAATTACAAAATTGTATTATTGGTGATTTTGAATTTGGTGCTAATATTTGGAGATGCCAACCTATACTAATTAGAGATTCAAGAATGTAATGTAGCCTTATGCGTTAGTTATCCTTATTTTAGTTTTTCACTGTTTATGCCAAGCTCTGACTCGATGAAGTCATGTTTCTCCATCCTATTTGAGAAAGAGTAAGCAAAAGAATTTCTTATAATAATTTTCTTTATAAGAAGTTACCTAATCAAACAATGCAAATATATTATTTTGGCAATAATAATCATATATAATAAAAATTATTCCATAGCTTTATTATGATAACAGTCCCTTTATTTATTTATTTTTTGGCTTTTTTAATCCCTAATAATATTTATAGTAGTACAAATATTTTGTTTTAACCAAATAAAATAAAATAAAGATTTTTAAGAAAACGTAGAAGTTGTTTTAACTTTTTAAAGCAACTTTATAGGTTTAAGGGTTTAACGTTTAAAAATAATTTAGTACATCAGTATAATAATAAAACCCAAACATAATTTAAACTTTGATTAGGTTCCCATAAAGATTTAATTATTTTTCATAAAAAAATTAAATTAACTCTTGCTTAAATATATTTAATTCTTAAATTTATGGCATTATAGTTTAACTCATCTATACTTTCCTTTTTTTTTTAGAGCAAAATGGTCTCTACCTTGTAAATACTTCGCAAAATGGGGCACAAATCTACGAATTGCTGGCCAGTTCGATGGCGGAAAAACAAAAGTGAGTACTTTTCCATTAAAATAATTATTTTAATAAATTAAAACTATTTTTTCTAATAATAGATTTGTTCTATTTTATACGGGTAAAATTTGCAGTCCGCAGTGAATTTATTTTAAGCATGCGAGTGAAAAGCATGAGAGTAAATCACACAGTTTGATTTTTGTCTTGCCAGTAGCACGAGTCGAGGGTGGGGAAAATAATAAATCGTGTGTTTTGCTAGAAGCTCGAATTATGACTGATTTTTTTTATTAAAAAAAAAAAAAAAAATGAATTTAATGATAATCTTATTTTCATCTCTAAACTCCTGCTGCTAAAAGTTTTTAGTTTTGATTGATATGTTCAAAAAAATAACAATTTAAAAATAAAATCAGGAATGAATTACATTATTTTGGGAAAACATACAATATCCATTTTATTGATAAACAGTAGTTCTTAAGGGGAGGCTATCTACTTGTATATTGTATATAGCTTAATACTATATGTATAAGTTCTTAAGGCTCTACCGCCCTTTGAGGTTAGGAAAAACAGTAAAATTCAAATAACTCTGGTTCTAAGTAAGATATCAAAAATCTAATCACAGGCTTCATTCCCAATTTTAATTCTGCACAATTTGAGCCCTATTTTGACTTCCTATGATAAATAGTACAGGCGCCATTTTAATACAACGATAAAACCCGTTGTATCAAAATGGCGCCTGTACTATTTATCTTAGGAAGTTCAAATAGGGCTCAAATTGTGCAGAATTAAAATTAGGAATGAAGCCTGTGATTAGATTTTTGATATCTTGCTTAGAACCAGAGTTATTTGAATCTTACTGTTTTTCCTAACCTCAAAGGGCGGTAGAGCCTTAAGTAGAAACTAACATTTTTTATTCTTTATTGACCTTAAAGACAGGTAAATTTTCGGTTTTTTCTTTTAATTTTATTTATTAGAAATTAGATTCATGAAAGGGCTAGAAGATAAGTGGATATTTCAGATGTATACCACCAGTATTAAAGTAGATATGTATACCAGTGTTATTAGCATAATTGCAATAATCATAGTTAGGGATTTTCGTGTGCTACAGCAAACACGAGATTTTTTACGAGGACAACTTTTATAGTTACTTGATAAAAGTACAAAGAAAGATTTTTCTCTAGTTAAATTAAGTTGGCAACAGAGGTTTAAATTTGACTCCTACAGATTCTATTTATCAAATTAAGAACTATGCCTTAAATTTTGCTCTAAAGGCGGAAACACACATGCTATTAACTCACTCAAAACCATAATAGTAGCTTGCAGAGGAGAGCTACTAAGATGTATAGACATAAAAAAGCATGAGAAAAACATGCAAGTAAATCACATGGGGTCTGATTTGGCACATGTAGGAGGAAATGATAAAGCGTGCCTTGTGCTAGTAGCTTTATCATGGCCACTCATCCTGATTGATAAAAGCATGCCGTTTCACTGGTAAATGTACACAACTTGTGCAGGATGCCAGCATGCTAGATACTCGCCACCAGCATGGTTTTTAATGGCATGTGTATCTCTGCCTTAACTCTTGACATTTCTTCCTTCTCTTGCTCCTTGTGGCATTAGAGGCTTTGGAAATTAAAGTAATCTTGGCTCAAGAAATAACTGCCATTGTTCCTGTACTTATAATGTTTTATCATAAAAACAATGATTGACTATTCTGTTAAATATTATAAAATTAAATCCCTTTTTTCTAATGATTTAACACTAAATAATCAATTATGTATAATAAATCCTAGTAAATAACAGATTTTAAGTGAACTATAATAAAACTGCTATGAATTAAATATAATATCATTAAAAATTATTTGAGAGGATGTTATAAATTTAGATTTATTACATTACTTTAAGTTAATACTTTTTTGAGGCAGAAAGGTAAAAAATGTTACAGGATTACATTTAAAAAATAAAAAATAGAGACATTTTTATTGCTTTTATAAAATTATGTTTGTATATACCAAGTATAATACATGTTAAATAATAAAACTTGGTCTTATAATTTACTCAATCTTTTAATTTGGATTTATGCAATAAGATTATTAGCAATAAATAACTCTGGATTATACTAAATTTATTTTTTTACTTTATAAGGGCTTCCTGTTATAAATTTATCATTAAAACAGTTAATGTGTTAAAATTAGATATCAATAGACATATTTATACTTCTAAGCATTTCAACAACAAATGTTAAGTAATTGAAACTAATAAATTACTGTGTGACATTATTATGAGAATTTTTTCACATTTTTCATTATTCCACTTAAATATTATTGGTGTAATTAAAAAAAATATATATATATTTGTATATTTTCCTAATTTTTCCCACTTTGATTATGCGCCCTGTTCCCATCTTAAACCTCTAGTTATAGGGTGTTATCTGAATTTCACTAATTTGTGAAATTCAGATTTCACCCCTTTGTTCTTTTACCTCTTACAAAGAAAAATTGAATTTATTTTCAACCACCATATTTGCAATATTTACAACTTTTTTAATTTGTGTTCAAATTTACCAGCTTGTTATCTATTTATTTATAAAATAAATAAATAAAGAGAGGAATTTGTTTTAATAAGGTAGTATGTATCTATGTTGTGATGTAGTTGTTCAACAATGAACTACAGTACTTATTTTTCTCTAAGATTTACATTTGAAATATTATGCGTGAAGCTATTTAAAATTTAAATGTTTCCCTTTAGTTCATTATTTATCAGAATATATTTCATAACAATTATGAACGGTCAGATAACCCCTGTCCTGTAATGGCCTAAGCAGTCGAACGGGACTAAAACCCCAAAGAAAAAAAAAAAAAAAAAAAAAAAAAAAAAAAAACAATTATGAACTACATCATTATTATAAATTCTGCTTTATGTAAACATAATATAAAATTGAATGTCCCTATGCTTATTGCGATCACAGTGCTTGTAGTATAGGAGTTTTTCCATAATAGGTAAGTGGTTCTGAAATTGCTATAGTGCCTTCTTAAACAACTGCAATTAAATTGTACCAATAATTAATCTGTACCAATTATGGAAGAAATAGCATTATATTGTAGAACAAATTAGATACATGTGAGTCTGTATTAAAAATGGACAGAAGCATAACATATGTTATGACAATTTAGGATCTGAAAACAGGACCTTGAATTGGTCTCTTTTCCTATTAACCATAAATTTTACACTATTTATTCTATAAATGACACTTATAATAGCTATAAACTTTTTTGATCGATTAAAAAGTGATTTTTTTTTTTTTTTTTACAAAATAAAGTGGTATCTTAAAATCCTTTAAGATAATCTTCATCTACTTAATGGTGCCTAGTAGATATACACTAATATTGCATAGGGATATAGTTGATCTAGTTATTAAAAAAAATATATTAAAAGAAACAACTTTAAAAAAATCTTATGAACACAAAATAAAAATTAAGAAAAAAAGAATAAATATATCAGTATAAAATGAAGGCACTCATCTATTTTAAAAGCTTGTTTTTTCTATAAATAATTAGTATATGGGTTGTAATTTCAGTTCAATCAGTTTGTTGATTTTCATAAACAAACAAAAGTGTAGGAGGAATTAAGCAGAATTAAAGGAGAAACCAGTTCACTGGAACAGAATCTATTTTTTCAGCATCGGTAATCCTTAAAGAAACAATACCCTCTAACTTCTTTATTTAAAAATAGAGGTGGAAACAATTCATCAATAAGATAACAGGAAATGTTGGCAAAAAAACTGCTAGACTTTGGCTTTAATTGATGCTTCTCAAAAATCATTATACACAGAAACTAAATTTCATCATCTCTTTCAAAGAAACAACATATTGCAAATCTCTAAGCAATTACAAAACTTTTATTAACCTACATTGATAAACCATATTTAATATAAGATTTTAAGTTCAACTGTTCAAAAAAAAAGTATCTTTCACCCACATTGTCTATGTCTTTCGGATTCTAAAATATTAACTGTCAGTGAAATTTAGTATACATATTAAGTAAAAATCTTACCTTGATGTGAAATAAATATTAGCTTTAAATTGGTGTTACCATACATGAAAACATTTATTTCTTATAAACAGAACGGTTCCTGTCGTTTTAATTTATAAAATTGTGCTATTTACTTTTTAAATTTTCCTCTAAATCGAAGTTTCTGTGATAATTAATAACAGCGTTAGAGATTTACTATGATTAATAAGTTTCACATAACATAAGGATTATTTAGTTATTAGCATTATTACCTATAGATTAAATAGAATGAGGGCTATCAAAATAAAATGAAAAAATATTTCCATGAGAAAGTTAGTTCTAGTTACTAACTAGTACCTTAAGATTTTTTCTTATTTTGATAGCTTTTAGGCCCAGTGTATATTGCTGAAGTCCTTTATTTCATCATTGCCCATAATTTTTACTTTATTTTCT
Organism: Gerris buenoi; assembly: GCA_001010745.2. Classification (NCBI taxonomy): domain Eukaryota; kingdom Metazoa; phylum Arthropoda; class Insecta; order Hemiptera; family Gerridae; genus Gerris; species Gerris buenoi. The sequence continues at coordinate 150,114 of KZ651353.1, forward strand.
CTGTAGATTGAATTTATAGCTGAAAGTACTGTCCATTTTCCTTCTTCATCCTTATTTTATTGTAATATCTATTCATGTTACTATACTAGCTCATGCTTTTTTTTTTTTTTTTTTTTTTTTTTTTCTTTCATAACCCCCCAACCCCTCAACTTTTACCTTTTTCAATTTTAAGGTGTATTTTATAACAGGGTTATTTGTTAAAAATTGTTCATTTTTTAAAAATCCATATCTAATATAGAGAATATAAGTTATAAAGTTATACTGCGTCATCTAATTTGTTTCTTTACAGTTTTAAAATATTATAAATTTGATCCTATTCTTAGGAACATATGAACATACTCTTAGGAATTTCTGAAGACATACAAGTGTTGTGCTGTTTTTAAACTGTTACTAAGTCCCAAGGTCTTAATGTTAATAGTTTATCTTTTAACTTGATATAAGCCAGAACCTCCTTGAAATCACTAATGTCTGACCTCTAGACCTGCCGTTACAGTCTAGACTCAAGTCCTCCAGGTCTTGGATGTTTCAAGTGTCTCTCTGAATACATTAATTTCATCACCCCTTTTCATTTGATAAATTTATTCTAATAACTATGCTGGTGGTTTTTAATTCAACAATTTTGTTAGTAATACATGTTTAATAAAATGAAATTATTACTTTATGTTGGAGTTAGTTTTGATTATTGTAAGAAAAATATTTGTAGGAAATGTTTGTCTAAAGAATGTTTGGAGAGTTATTGTATTAAAAGTTTGATTAATTAGCTATTTTTTCCTACATTATTAAAATAATTTGGTAAATAAGCAAGTCCAGTGAGTAAGATATAGACTAAACTTCGTTAGACAAGGTTAGACAAGAACGAGAGGGCCTATAAGTATGTGAGTTTAGATAAGAAAGGAGATAGTCTCACTATAGGCTTTACAGCAGAGCATACCTCACTTTCAGCCTATCACACTGTTTTGCCAGCAAGACGGGTTTTATGAGGCATCTCCATGCCTCATAAAGCTTAAGGGTAGAGCCCCCTAGTATTTCATTAATTAGGTTTTTAATAGAAAATCTGTTCAATTTATTTCACTTTTCTTTCACTACCCTTTTCTTAGATATACCAATCTTTTTAGGGACCTTAGGCAAAATCAAGGACCCTTATATTTTCCTGCATGTGTCTGTCTGTCTGGCTGTCCATCTGTCGTCTTCTCTCACAGCTACACCTTTTGTCTGATCACTTTGAAATTTGGCATATATGTGTATTGTAACAACCCACACATTTTAAAAATCTTACAACTTAAAAAAAAAATAGATTGCCAATTGGTGTGGCACATAGCTTTTTCGCATCCTATTACATACTTTATTGATTTTATGCTTTCACAAACCATTATTGTCTAATTGGTTTAACTGTTTCCCCTGTTTTTTTTTTAATCTGTCAATTTTTTTTTTTTTTTTTTTTTTTTTTTTTTTTTTTTTTTTTTTTTTTTTTTTTTTTTTTT
>KZ651353.1:153214-170223 GCA_001010745.2 Gerris buenoi
TGTGTGTGTGTGTGTGTGTGTATGTATATGTATATAATATTACTAGTAAAAGTTGTAGGTTTGAAAATATGCAAGAAGATCCCTGTGAAAAGGCGTGAAATAATACTAAAGTTATATAAGAAGCCTGCTTAAATTTCTAGTGGTGTAAATAATAAAGGTGTACATGTAAATAATCCTTATAAAAAAGAACTAGTGAGGATTTATCATACATAAGATGTAAAAACGATTTGAATATACCTGTAAAAATAACTGTTTACGTTTAAGGTTTCTTACTTGCTTGACTTAACATTTTTACTTCATTGGTTTAATTTAATTTATTTGCCTTAATTTAAACATGTTTTACAGGGCTATTAAGTATTAAGTCTTAATATACCTATATCTTTTTCATCCTAGTTTTAATAAGATATGTAGTTACTTTTAATAGCTGTTAATCAATTTTCAAAGTAACATAGATTGTGTTCCATGCATCATGCATCCATTGTTAATGAGAAGGTAACGGAAGGATTCTGACCATTCTAAAGAATTTTTTAAAAAATTTATTTATCCTAATTCAAAAATCGTTTCAAGAACAAACTTTCTCATGTACGAGGTATAGTTATTACTTAGCCCAGTGTTTTCATTTATTAGTTTTCGGTACCTTTAACTGTTATAGAATGAAGAGTTACTTACCGTCGATACTTGCTTGATCTGAGGATCACTGGACCGGTTTCGGCTGTACGCCATCCAGCCTTTTATCTTTATCAATCCAATACCAGATTGATTCCAGACAACCAAACCCTTCACTCACGAGTGAAGTGTTGGGCGGCCCAGTAGTGATAGTGAAGTATCATGATTGCAGCATGTAAAAGATTGTTTCATGTTTTACCTTTAACTTTTAAACTTAACTATTATTTATAATGACGTGTTACAAACGCTTTTATACGTATGCATTTTTACTGTCCAAAAGCAATGAAAATACTCTCAAAGTGTCAAGCTCAATGTGTTCCTATTATGATATGATTAATGATACATTTTTAAGAAGAAGAAGAAAGAATAGTCCTCGTTTTGGCCTGCAGACCCTAAAAATGAAACATTCTTTTGAACTAGAATAAATAAATTGGTAAGGCGTGAAGACTCTCGTAAAAAGGGTTTCGTTGGTATTTTGAACAAAAATTAGTAAGGGGGAGGGGGGGATTATTAATTTTTTTTGACAAAATGGTGGGGAAAATGAAATATTACCCACAAGTGTTATATATTTTTGTAATCTACTCTTCAATACCTTTCATTTGATACCCCACTCAAAATTTAAAAAAAATATTTTTTTCTCGCGATGTGAAATATCCGCCATTTTGAATTTGAAGAGTTGATTATTTTGAGTTCTCTACATTTTTCCTGTGTGCGCGACAAAACGATCTTTAATACTAATAAGTTTCACGCTTTTATCTCTTTTGCTTCAAAAGTTATTGGAACCGTACAGAGTGACAGACACTGGAACGAAACTATAAGGGTTTCTTTTTTTTGGTTTTACCAACGAAACCCTAAAAACAACTATTATTAATAAAAACTTACACGATAAAGTAATGGTTATTCAAAACCTGAGAGAAATAATTTTACCTGCTTTTATTTAACTAGCAATGCTTGTATGAATGCTCGGGCAAATAACGGGCAAAAAACGTGATGTTGATTTATTTTGTGAACATTAAATTGATCGTCATTTCTTTATTTACGAACCGATTTCAATAAATAAGGTATCGTTAGATTTGGATTAAAACGTTCTACAACTTATGTCTTATACAAAGTTTCTTCATACCTACTGTTTTCATGGAATTTGATTTTTAAAAGGCCGCCATTTTGAAATTTAATAAATTTGAAAACTAATATTTTTGGATTTTTTAAATATTGGAGTTAGTAAGACATCTGTCGTTTGATCAAAATATCTTGAAGGGTTTTTGAATTTTTTTTTTTTCAAAAGAAATGCAAAATGGTGGACTACGGCTAATCTATGCCGAAATCGAAAAAAAGTTACTGAGAACTTTCGACTTATTTTTATATTATGTAGAACCCTATTCTGAATAGCGCGCTAAGCTTTATTGGGACACCCTGTACAGTTAAATTGAGTTGATGACTAAAGTGGCTGGATACAACATCATCACGTGTAAAGCCGGACGATAGGTCGAATTTCAGAATTTTCGTGATAGGGAGCGTTAATGGATACCAAGCGTTTATGAAGAGTCAACACGCGAAAGCTTACGCACCAAGTTTAACAAATATTTATGTATAAATGAAAGAAAAACCGTTGACCCATTTTTCAAAAGCAAAAAAAAAATCATTAAGAATCGTGACAAAATCAAAAGAGGAGAGAAAGAAGCATAAAAAAAACGATAAAGAGCTGCTGATGAGACATAAAAGAGTCAAAACGTGACATAACACAAAAAGCTCCCTGTGCAAACCTAAGCCACAACACAGCACCTCCCCCGGCAAGAATTCACAACCAGGAGAAGCTCCCAAGATTTTTAGTTTTTCTCTTTGCTTAGAGTCTACGCCAAGAATTTTTTTAGTGGTCCCTAAAGGGGTTCGGAAAGATATTCGCCGAGTGGTTTTAGTAGAATATATTCTGGAAAGAGTCGCCCCATTCCCCTTCAAGTTGTGGTTGTTTGTAAACCCTAAGCACCGTGGGCCTTACCAACCAAAGCACTTACTAAATTCCAGGCCTTCTCTGTACTCCTTTTCAAATAGTGAATAGATCGATAAAGAGTATTTTTAAAAAAAAAGAGATCTGTTTCAAGTATTACCAACCAACCTCCCTCTACTCTTGTATATTAACTCAAGAACAATGAAGAAGTTAAGTTGTTATTTTTAGCCTTATTACAAAAATAAATAAACACGAAATATTACTCGATGAAATCAAAATATTAGTCCCCTATATTGTGACAGAGATTATTTTCTTCTGAATAATCCTTTAGGAAAAATCTAGCTATCTTAATTTACAACATTTTGCCATTAACATCCCAAAAATATTGTTTTTTTTTCTAAGTATGCGTAATCACGATTATTATATTACGTCTTATCTAGGGATGCAATCTAAATGCTTAGTAAGTATGTAATCGGTGAAAAAAGAGTTCGGCCAAAACAATGTCGGACAAGTCATATGCAATTCGGCTGCAGTTGCCAAAATTTCCTATGGGCCAACTATTTGTCGGAGAGTCCATTTCCAGTGGACGACCAGCCTGAAAGTGTCAGAAATAGTAACTTCCATTATCTTATAAAACTCTGTACTTCACATCTTACGAGAAGATAAGTTCGTTACATCAATATTTCCTTTTGCAAATGTTCATATGAACTTCTGAATGAGTGTAAAACGTAATAATTGCAAGATAAAAAGAACTTTTTATATACTGCGTATTTAAATTTTCTTAAACTGTGCCATCGATATATTTGAAATAATATAATCGATATATTTCCTGTTTTGCTGCCATTTAATGTTATCTCTTATTTATAAAAATCATAAATTTGAAACCTGTCAAAATGAAGATTGTAAATATTATGGGATATGGCAAAACAAATAACATAACTTGCGGATTTTTTCCGAACTAACTTTTCATTCAGCAAATTTGCTGAAAACCAAGTAAATTGTGCTGACAAATGACTAAAAGTATTAAAATAATGCATTGTCATCGTGTTCTGAGCTGTTCTGAAAATTCAAATGTCTAGCTACTCGGGATGTTAGTTAAAATTCGATTGCAAGATTTGTACCGGTCAAACAAAAAAACAAACAAACAAACAAGAAATCAAGTTAGTAAAAACGTAGTAAAAATATATAAAATAAAATAAAATCTGTTAAATATTGATTAAATATTAAAATTTAATCATATAAAGTTACGTTCTCTATATATTTTCTTTTTAGTAATTATTTCTCACGTTTCTTTTTGTTGTTTTTATATTTAAATTTAATCAAAGGTTCTCTCTAGAGATTCATATAGTATAGTTTTGAATAATTTTTACTCAGGTATATTTTCATTTTTTCTTATTTGTCGCATCCTTTTGGGTATTATTTATTCACTTGTTTGTCCCCCCCCCCATCTCCCGTAGGGATCTCCGTTTTCTTCATTTTAATAATTACATTTTTGACCCTAGCCTATCGACCCTCTTAAATAGGAAAAAGTAACTAAAAAGTATAATAAACAAAAGTTATTTCAACTAGTACTCTTCCATTTGTATATTATATTCGCGCTTTTTGTTCTTTCAGTATAATATATTTCTATGTATAGTTTAGCGTTTAATTTGATTAGATTAGATGAAAATTTTTTTGTTTAAGTTGATTTGTTGTTACACAACACATTGGTGTAGTTTTAATAATGTTTGGGTCTTTAAAAGAAAAAATATCAAAGTAAATAAACTATTAACTTAAAGACCCTGTTAATAATAAACATTCTTAATTTTATTAAATGCATATAATATAATATACTAATTACATTATTCAAAAAAGTTTTTTTAAGCACTCTTAATTCTTTATAAGATAAGATTTTATTAAAAATGGCCTTAAAACATATATATTTATCTGGCTTATGCTAAGCACGTAGTAAAAAGATCAGGAGGTTTTACTGGCAAATAAGGGAGAACTAATAAGAACAGACATGATTATGGTTACCAGTGTAATAATTGAGTCTCAAAGTTTAATATGTAAGTAAATTTAATAAAAACAATCATAACAAAGGTGTACCTAATACGAGCATAATATGTTAGTACCGAATAGCTTACAACCTAGTATTAGGTGTACGTGTCATTGCCGCTGTTTTTTTTTATAAAAATTAACTTTTATTAAATATTTCATTGGAAGAAAAAGAGCTTTTAAGGCTGTATAGGTTCCTATACAAGGTCAAAATGTTTGATCGTGTAAGACGTTTGTTTATTCTCTGATTATAGGTTATAGGCACTACATAACAGTCGAAAAATTTTGCAGTATTTGGACTTGAAATTATTTTAGAAATTGTTATTGTTGAAGATGAAGGGTTCCGGATATTACGGATAATTTAATTGTGAGATCTAAATGCTTTTGGACGTAAAAGGATAAAATTAATTAGTTTTCGACAAAGAGTAAACAGTACGTGATTGAGAAGGAAGTAGTATGGTAATTTTTTTTAAAGGAATCCATAACAATGTCAAACGTCCTGAAACCTTACCTCCTGGCCCTAGGCTCGATGTCCTGGATCCTGAGAGGAAGACCCAAAAAAGTATTACAGAAAGCTATGGAAAAAATTGATTTTATTAAATGAAGAACAGAGAAAATAGTTATTTATGCACCTAGGGAATAATGTGAGACATTATTTCCCGCGTGACAGAGTTGATTCCTGAGGCAAAGCCGAAGGAATCAAGGCAACTAAATCCCGAGGCGAAGCCGAGGGTATTAGACATTTTAATTCCCGAGGTGAAGCCGATCAATTAGCTCGTCAATTAGCATCAATTAGCACGGGGCGTAGCCGAGGGAGATAATTATAACAAGGGAATAATAATGCATTATTCTCGAGGTACATACAAAATTTTTTATCTCCAGAAAAAGCGCTATATAAGATTTATTCTACAAATAAAACATTGCATTTCTTTATTAAACGAATTTAATACAGATATAAAACAATATAAATTATTTAAAGCAATTAATAATCACTTTTAAAGTAATACAAAAGATAAAGTTCAAGAAAAGCTAAACAAAAGTAAACAAAGCATCGTAGAATGACTCGCAATACAGCTGGGCGTTTAAAAGCAGTGCTACCAACCTGATTTCAACAAATGCCCTACGTTTGCTATTCATTCTCTACTATTTTCAAAAAATTAGGTTGGCGAACGTGGATTATAATCTCGTTTTCAAATTGTTTCCCTGTTTTTACATTATTTCCCTGTTTTTAAGAGCAGGGATGAAAAGACCCACATTATTACCTATAAACTAGTCCTGAAAAGTTACTTTTCGTCCCGACTGGAGATAAATAAATTTACTCCAGTTATATAAATAAACTGGTATGTTAAATTTTATATTTCTGTCGCAAGTTTTATGCTACGCAGCATTGAGTAAAAACATTGAGGGAGTGCTAAATATTCCGGTATATCCATCGCTTGAAATTCACTAGTATTTTTCTTGATATTATATTATAGACCGAATTTTCTTTGTATATTGTTTATTCATTGTATCATCATTTATATAATTGAGTTGTATAGGTCGAACAGTGAATAACTGTTTATTTTAATTTGTTGGTCTTCAAATAGTTATATGTAATAACTTTTCTAAATATAAAATCAAGCCTGTTGGCATGGGCCTAAGGATCTGGATCTGGATGGGACCTAAGGGCTCGTATCTTTATCAGTTAACAGCTAACTTGAGTGAGAATAAACGTTTTTACTCGTGGTTAAGTCATCACGATTTCAGTTTTGGTAGGAGTTGGAGTGAGGAGTTTTACTTCTACTTCTCGGATTTCTAGGTTGCTGCGTTTCTTCTTTTCTAACTCTATATAATTACTATATTTACTTTTTATTTGTAGTATATTGGTATCAGTTAAAAATTGTTTAATATTTGTTATTATCATATAAATGCTGTTTTACTGATGTAACAAGTTATTAAGTTTCATATAAGTTTTGATAAAAAAATTATTTTGATACATGATTTGATTATTGGTTATTTGAAAAATGGTATTTCCAATTTATGATAAGTTCTTGAATTCAATTTTATAAGTTGTAATGAATATTTAACTTTTAGATTTTAGCTTTTTTAAATCCTTATTAATGGACTTAAAGATAGAATTATAATTACCAATGGATATTACTCTTGATACTTTGGTTAATTTTCTTTTAAGGATTTTATAAAGATGTCTGCCCACTTTGTTTCCTAAGAAAACGAGTAAAGGCATGATAAACAAAAGAAAATAAATTGGCAATTTTAATTAATAAGTTGTATATTAATGAGAAACTATTTCTTTATTTTAATTTGACATTTTTCGATTTTATTTTTTTATTTTTAAAAAAAATAGTTATTACAGTTTTTTATTCGAACTTTATACTACTTGAGCTCATGTACCTAATTTACTTTCATATCCTTGTGGTTTTTGTTGTTAAATTTAAACCTATATTCAATCGTTTTTCCACGTCCCACCAAAGTCCGCTCATTACACCACTACGTAGACTTCTGCGGTAGGTATTATAAGAAAGTTCTAGGCCTTTGTTGGTGACCGCCTCTCGGTGGGGAAGGTTACTTGGTCTCAGTTTTGGTAACATCTTCCGATGTGAATGTTAAATAACAACGTTATTTTATTTAACGTAGTTACTTCCACTAACTCTAGGCACTCTTACCTATTACTAAGTAAGAAGAAGTACCTTTTTGTATACGTCGAATACCCTATCTGCATTTCTTATTTTTCAACAACTAGTGAAGAAGTATCCCCTAGTGTTGCATCTAGGATGCAGGCTGTTTGATTATACATTATACATATTCCGTTTATTAAACACATCTAGAAAATATATTATTGTTATAACCTCATCAAATATTCTTCACAAAAATTCCCTTTTTCTTACATTACCTAGATACGTTATAATTGTATACTCTTATCTTAGTGGGTTTTTAATTTTACTTAATTTAGAAAAATTATTGTTAATGCTATTTCATTTGCTAATTTGATTACCTTATCTAAAACAATGATCTATTTTATTATAATCTCAAATAACATTTTTTTAAAACAATTATTACACCAGCTGGATTAGTTATATTAGTTAAACCTCATCTATAAAGTATCTATTACATATATTTTAGTACCTCATCTATACATCTCAAAATATGGTTAGTCTAAATTCAACCAGGGATTTTAATTTTTCTTATCACTATTTAGCTAAGGATGAATTGAATTGAATATAAAAATTAATTGGAAGTAGTGTTAAGAGTAAAAAAATAAATAAAAATATGAAGTTACAGGTTGTAGTAGATAAAGATTGTTATAAAACACAGTAAGGGTTTTTTTCACTCGACATTTATTTATAATTTTCGTTACTTCTTGCCTTTTTTTTCACGAAAATGGATATTTGTTAAAAGCGGGGCGCGGTTAAATTCTCCTCCTTGTTCCCCCCTTGAGGGAGAAGCGTAGAGGGGGACAATGCTAGGCAGGGAGGGGGTAGGTAACCATGGGGTTCCTATGCTTCACCGAGTCAGTTGGGCTTGGAGAGCCCGCCTTTCATGTCGATTTTTTCGAGTTTAGTTTATCTTCAATTCTGTATTTTCTCATCCGTTAATAAAAATAAAATAATAATAATTATAAATATATATTATATAATTTACTAAATGTTAAAACTCTACATTTTATATCATTAAATTACGTTAATTTATGTTTTTTAATGTCTAAATCTAAAGTATTAAAGGTTAATTAAATTAGTTATTAATTTAGTTATATGGAAAAATAATTATCTTAATAAGTTTTTAACCTATATAGCAATTAATTGAATTGTTCATAATTATAGTTAACCAGAAAGATCGTGATTTAATTTATTATAAGAATCAGAAATATTGTTAAACATTTTAATTACTTACATCTTAAAAAAATAGTTATTTAATTACTAGTTTAATATTTTATAATTCTATTTGTAGTTAGAAAAATCATTTTAAAAACTGTTGTTGAATGGTAGGAAATATTGTTAATAAAATTAATCAGTATTCATTGTTCGAATCAAATTAATGTTACCAAAATTAAATACACATTAGATATTACTACATCTTATTAGTATATTTAAATATATTACAAATAATTTATGATTCACTTGAATTTATATATGATAAATTGTTTATTAAGCCATTTAGAGCTTGAAGAATAAATAAATTAGCAGTTCAGTAGCTAAGTAAAGCGGATCAAATTCTAAAATTATATCAAGAAAATAAATTTATCAATTAACTTTTTACAGGATTTTAAATTATTAAAATAAGTATAGTTAATAATTGAAAGCCCTTTTTAATGTGTTTAAATATGAGTATTTTCCAAAGCTTATTTTACCATGATAAATAAAATTTAATTCTAAATTAATAATTGAATAGTATTAACATTTAAAACTCAACATTAATTAAATCCGGTAGAGCTGTTTCCTTTGAATTATAAAATAAATAATGTGTAGTACAAAAGAATAGTGAAAATAAAAAAAAATAATAGAGATAGAAAATAAATTATTATAAAAAGATATAAATTAATAATAATCTTATACATTCAAATAATGACAAAATATATTTATGGACTTTAATTAAAAAAGAAAAATAGATAATTAGTATCATATAAGTTTTATATGAAAATACATATATTTAATGTAAATGCAAGACAATTTAAATTATAAATTTCATAAGAAACTTTTAGGATTATTGATATTTATATTGTCAGTACACAAATATTATTAAAAATTTATCTAAATATACGCGTGTTATAGTTCGTATTATTCACACGGTTATTTTTTTTTTCCTGGACATAATGTTTAAATAAATTTAATTCGTTAGAGGATTTTTTTGGGCCGTTCTAACTGGTTTTCAGACATAAATTAAAATCTGTTGTTGTGTTCGGTTAAATTTTATCGTGTTCTCCGTTGTTTTAAATTGAACGAAAAATGTTAAAAGAAAGGCGTAAATCACTTAGCGCTTCTACAAGTGGTTTGCTTACAGTACAGGATCCTAATAGTTCAAGACTAAGGCGGCGTTCATTTGCCGGTACAAATCCTCCACAGATACAGGTACCAGAACCACGGGAACGTGAGAGAAGACCGTCACTTGTTCATAGGTTCGTAATTTAATATGTCCCTCATAGTTAAATCCCATAATTATAAAATTTGTATAAAAAAAATCTTCAAGAAAAATATACTGGTTGTTTGATGTTTGCGCAAACATCATGTTTGACGTGTATGGCCTGAATTTGCCCATCAGGTTTGTGCAAAATGTTTGATCGTGTATGGGGGTCTTAGAATTCTTCTAAAGTGCTTAAATTTCTACCTATACCTATATGTTCTTATTCTTCCTTAAATTGATATTTGTAAATAAGTTTTTCAAAACATCGTCTTGAAGAAACCCCATTCGCATTTCTATTTTTATTTACATAATATTCCGTTGGTCTTACACACTGATGCCAAAAATATAAATGATGTAATTATAAACTTGTTATTTCAAAGCAAAAAATATTGGAAGGCTACAACACTATACGAGTAAAAACGCTTTCTGGAGCCCTGGCTTCTGTATACATTTATGTAGTAATTCAACTTAAATGTTTTTTTAACTTCATATCTGTTCTTCTTTTTCAAACGATACAAATAATCTGCATGTTGAAAAATGTCTATTATTACTGTAAGGCTAAACTTACTAATTCCAAAAAAGACACGACCATTATAATGGTTATAAACAAAACTTTTATGATTTATATCCCTTTTTGTTTTTTTTTTGCTTCCATTTTCTTGTTTTTTTTTTATATTTCTTTAAATTGCCTACAAAATAATTTTAGTAAATAGTTTTATACACGTGTATATTTTCATTATTACAGTAATATTCCTGTTATAATAATCTGGAATGTTAAAATTATCTTTGTTTAATTGAGAGTAAACTATTAATATTAATAATTACAGTAATGTTGTTGGGGTATTTTGTTAAATTTGAACTAAGGTAAAACTGTTTAGAGCTTGAATTTTGATGATAAATTACATGGCAGTAACACCTGTTTGAAACACCAACTTAAGATGATATATTTTAAACGTTATATAGACAAAGTTATGTCATCCTTAAGTGCTTGCTCTATACTTTATTCAAACATTTAATATTAAAAACTATAAAGCAAAACCTAACATATGCAATTCAAATAATAACAGGGATTAGTTCGCAATTTCCAGAAACAAGATCTCTGAAGAGACTGTTTTAATTACTTGTTGTTATTATCAAACTAAAAAGTTTCGTTTATCTACTTTTAGAGTTATTAAATTGAATTAACAATTATTATGGTAAATTATTTTGTAATATGATCTTTTTTTTTTTAATTTTGTTATCTAGAGTACATTTAATCTTTTGTTATGACGAAAATATTAAATAAATAAGGCTAAATATTTATCACTTTGTATTATTCTCGTTACACTTAATTGAACAATATTCAATTTTGATCAGTTTCATGATATCTTGATAAGAGCTTTACTACTGACGGTCTAAGAAACCTACTGACAGGCTGACAAACCTACTAACTGACGGACAAACCTACTGACTAAATTTAGAACTTAAAGAGTTGTAAAAATAACAAATCTAATATTTAATAGAGATTGCTTTCAACCAATATAGTTGGTAAGAGTACTTTGATGAAAGCAGTTCAATTAAACCTATTGACTGACAAACCTACTATCAAAATTTAAAACTTGAAGAGTTATAAAAATAACAATATCTATTGAAAAGAGACTGTTTTCTACCAATATAGTTTGTAAGGTCAGTTTGTTAATTTTTTTATTTTTTTATTTTTTTAAATTTATTTACTTGTGTATTCTTCAGTTTCTCCCTTTTATTATAAATTTTTCTGGTTTATGGTCTTTAGGGATTATTAATAAAAAAAAAGTCCAGTCATGCACCACGACTTAATGAGCGAATTTTCAAAGAAATCTGCGTATTATTGGCTTATGATAATTGAGGAAGGTTTAGTATTTGGATAGGTGAAAAAAAAATTGGAACAATTATTGACTCTAAATTGATTTTTTTTTTTTGGTAGTTTTCTTACTACCGAAAGATTAAATTTTAAATAATTCAAATTACAATTATCAATAACTACGGGAGACATACAGAGAAAAATAGACCCCCGCACCGGGATTCGAACCACGGGCCTCCTATTTTCCGTACAGGCGCTTTTACCAACTGGTGTGGGGGTGTTTTTTTCTCTGTATGTCTCCCGTAGTTATTGATAATTGTAATTTGAATTATTTAAAATTTAATCTTTCGGTAGTAAGAAAACTACCAAAAATTTAAAAATTGAATTTCTAATAGATGTACTAGGTACAGGTACTAATTGAGTACTTTACAATTATAAGCGTTAATTCTCGGTCTAGTTCTGTTGCCGTGAATATTTGGCTCTCTAGATTCGTAGGATAAGATTTAAAGCTTGGATTCGGGAATATGTATCAGTTACGACAGAGAAGAATCCATCTCCCGTATAGCTCAGATGGTAAGAGCACCTGTACGGTAAACAGAGGTCCCGTGGTTCGATTCCCGGTGCGGGGGTGTATTTTTCTCTGTATGTCTCCCGTAGTTATTGATAATTGTAATTTGGATTATTTAAAATTTAATCTTTCCGTAGTAATAAAACTACCAAAAATTTAAAAATTGAATTTCTAATAGATGTACTAGGTACAGGTACTAATTGAGTACTTTACAATTATAAGCGTTAATTCTCGGTCTAGTTCTGTTGCCGTGAATATTTGGCTCTCTAGATTTGTAGAATAAGATTAAAAGCTTAGATTCGGGGAATATGTATCAGTTACGACAGAGAAAAATCATTCTCACGTATAGCTCAGTTGGTAAGAGCGCCTGTACGGAAAATAGGAGGCCTGTGGTTCGAGTCCCGGTGAGGGGGTCTATTTTTCTCTGTATGTCTCCCGTAGTTATTGATAATTGTAATTTGAATTATTTAAGACTCTAAATTGTCAAAATTTGACCCCTAAATGAACTCCAAAAATTCTGGCCAACGGACTCATCCATTCTTTGATATTATTGACATTTTAAAATTTGTTTGAAATTTTAAAGTGCATCCAAGAGGGAGATATTTATTTAAATTTAAATAAATAAAATAAACATATTTCATCACTATTTTTTTGTTACAATCTTGGTAACCGCAAAAGCAATAGCTTGAGTGCGGCCTTCTGTGATCATGCTACAAAAATTTAAGTTAATTCTTCTCCATGTGTATGTAGAGTAATAAATACAATTTAAATACATTATATAATAATAACCAATAAATAAATACTTTAAAATAAAAATAACAGACTAACAATTAAAAACATACATATATACATATAAACAAGTGTTAAATTTTAGGAATCGATTCATAATGGTCTGAAATGGATTTCCATGGATAAAATTTTCAAAAATTTCCATTACAAAAATTTTGTAGCCATTGCAATAGCTTAATTTTCTTCGAAAATTCGCTAAAACAACAACTATTTTTTAAAATTAGCTATATTTCGTCCATACCTGGGCATCTTCAGGCCTTATCTGATTACATATTTGATGTGACAACAGATGAATAAATGCTTTTTTAAGCATGAGTAACACATCTCATCACACTCATTGTTCAACGGTAGCCGCGAACGTTAGTACGGAAACGTAGTAAAACTAGTTAAGACTTGACATCAGTGGCGGCGATAAGGGCCCCACAGACCCTGCGGCGCGGGGGGTCCCCGGGGATGTGGGGACTCCTGGAAGGGAAATAGAGGGGCTCGCACTAACCCCCAATATCTTACCGCCGCCACTGCTTGACATAATACTGGAAATCGTTAATTTATTCCGCTTATAGGGATAACATTGTTGGGTTTTATTCTATTATTATTTTGCTCAAAAAAATCTGTAACCTGTAGAACATACTTATTAAATACAAATATAACAAATTCTCCTGTCTGTTTATCATATTTTTAAATTCGATTTCGTGAAACTAATTACGATTTTGTTCTTCTGTTTAAAATAAGTTCACGTTTTACAGTTGACTTCTAAATTCCAGTCTTGTCTATTTGAACATTTATCTGATAAATGTTTTTAAACATGGCTGGGGACCAATAACCTCTTTAGAATTACTGTTTTAAAAAACACGCTCTCGGAATACTTAGAGATCTAAAGCTTACCTGCGTGGGATTATTCTGATTAGACTTACTTACTCGGGGTTTCGATTATCTAGAAATCTTAAAAAGAGAATAGCATTTTATATATATACAGAAACTTCAATATATATATTTATTTCTTCCTGTTTAACTTACTGCTTTAGGAGGAATGTTTTTTTTTTAAATTTATTTATCATCTACATTTATAATTTATATTATTAAAAAAAATATATATATATTAAAGCAATCTCGATGTTTCTTGAATCTATCAGTATTTTTTTTAACATTTTCCATTGCGTTTTGACAGTCATTTGTTTAATTTATTTTGATTTTTTTTTTAAAAATAATTTTCAATTTTATTAAATGATTTTCAATTATGTAATATTTTTAAGTATAATTCATGATCTAAACAAATTATAGCTTACATTTTATCAAACTTAATCTGGTTAAGTTTGACCTAAAAGTAGTGAAAAGTTTCCTTTATAATGATTAAACTTTTGAACAATGTAATAAATAAAACAAATAATCGTTAGTTATTTTAACCAAAATGTGGATTCAGTTTATTAATCCAAAACATAATTTTTCTGAGAGTGATCAATATAATTAAAGTATTCAAAACTTGTTTACATTATATTTAAAATATTATCAAATATTAAATATAAAAAAGTCGATAGTAAATTGTATCATTTTTATTAAACTTCTTTTTTTAATATTATTTATTTGTTAGGTATGAAGTACACATTTTTAAATACATTTATAACTTATTTTCCGTCTATATAGAAATCTGAAACTTTTACAGATTATCTATTAGTCCGTTATTTGTATTTTAAAGTTCAAATTTTTAAAAGCGTGTTTCTTTTAATTCTTTAATAAATCCTGAAAAATAAGTCTAAACAAATCCTGATTGAAGCAAACATCATTTTTTAATATTATAATGAAAACGAACGCCTCTTTACAAACATGTAGAAATATGTATACATAAAACTTTAGGAGTTAATATAAATGTTGTGATAAAAAATTAATGCCTTTCCATAAATTAAATTATTTCACCAGCTTTTGGCTCTTTGATCATCATGATTGCAAATGATAAAGGAATAAAGTCGTCAAGGAGTCAATAAAAGACAATATAATTCATATTTGCTTTGTTCTCATGTGGGTTTTTTTTCTCTTTCCCTTTATTTTTTGTACATTTGATTCCGAAAACTGCTTATGAAATCAAAATTTGTTGAGAGGTATTCATTTTTATTTCACCAATGCTATCAACTTTACTCGCGCATCTGTTCTAAATAGCTTCCTAACTTTAATGGTTTTTTTTAATGCTTGATGTTTTTTTGTGTAAAAAGTTAAATAATATAAGTTTTGTGTATAATTATTTTTCAAAATAATACATTGGCTCACATAACGAAAAATTTATTGAGATAGTTAAAAGATATAATATTAGCATTCGGAAGTCTTGGAATATTTGGAAACTTATATTGTTCTTGTTACTGTGTTAAATATTGAATGTAGTTGTTATAGATGTTACAAAATATAACCATAAATATTCGTTTTAAAGTACCTGCTGTTAACTGTTAACTAGGGTGTAGTATCGATATCATTATGTAGGTGTTTCTAAACTTCAGTAACAAAGTTATAATGACGTCAAAATGCCCTACAGGTGCTTTTAATATGTGCATCGAACATGTTTCGTCGTGTACTTTTCCCGGGAAAAGCATCTCTCCCTTTAACATCCTTTCCGGTATTTTAAGCTGGGCCTGATGAAATTCTTCAACTTCATTAAATTTCACTTAGTAGAAGGTGTTGCATCCATTTTCAAAGCAATTTTATTTTTACGCAATTAAATGAAAAAAAAGTTTTTCACAATCTAAAAGAAAATCTAAGAGAAAATATCTCTTCTCTATTTCAATGTTTTTCTTTCTTAACTATTTCGATAGAATTGCTAGCATTCATATTTAAATCTCCAATTAAAGTAGACAATTGTTTTGAACTAGATGTGACAAACAGACAATTAAACTTTATTTTCCCAACAAACTAGTTACAACTTCGGATTCAAACCCAAATTGCATGTGCAATTAGATTTGGAAATTTGGATTCAAAATACAATTACGGACATTGTTGACGCAGAAGCTGTTACTCGTTAATAATAGGTTAGATAAATATTTTGTTCAATTACTGTATTTAATTATTGAACAATACCTCGTAATTTGATAGCACCTAATGAAAATAAGTGCGTAATTTCATTTTTTTCATCTTGAGTTATGAAAAAAAGACATATATTTGTGTCAAATAGTATATGTTCTTGTCCTAGTTATTACATTAACTTGAGAGAATTAAGCTCTAGTTGTTTGAAGATGTAGGATGTAGTGGCGTTAATACATCCTTTAAGGCTTAAGGGTAAAGCATAACTTGCATGACAGTTATCATGGTCCCAACACATTTAGGTTTAGTGGGAAGAGGTGAGATTCTACTACAGTTTCTACTCTACTGACCCTACATGCTTCTAAGTATGTGAAGGTTAGCATCGCTCTCTGTAGTGGCTTATCGTTTATATACAACGATCGTGGTTTTTGTATCCTGCTTGTATTTGTTAATTTAGTAGTTAATTACATGTAGATTTAGGTATTCACTTTTGCTATCGTGTGACTACGTTTGATATTGTTGAAGTAGTAACAGTTACTCTTTAATAATAGGTTGGATAAATCTTTTGTTCAATTACTGGATTAAGTAATAGAACAATACCTCGTAATTTGATAATACTAGTCCAGGGCCGGCGCAAGGGCCATGCGAGACATGCGGTAGCATGTGGCGCCGCCTTGGACGAGGCGCCGGCGGCTCGTCAAAGGTGGCCCACATAGGTGCCCCCAGGTGCCCATTTTTGCCCCTCGTAGGTGAAATGGTTTTGGAGATAACCATATCAGTTGGTAGGTACCACTTGAATAAAAACTCACAAAGTTTTGTTTATATTGGTGTGGGTAAGTATCAGCTGTTTGTTGTCAATTATGCTGTGTAATGACTAAATTTGAAGACAGTAAAGCATTTTGTGTGCTGGATTATCACATTAACCAATCAGTTATTAGTGTGCAACTTCACTTTAA
Source organism: Gerris buenoi (assembly GCA_001010745.2). NCBI lineage: Eukaryota > Metazoa > Arthropoda > Insecta > Hemiptera > Gerridae > Gerris > Gerris buenoi. The sequence continues at coordinate 170,110 of KZ651353.1, forward strand.
AACCGAATTTAATGAAGAACCTCCTAGCATCCACGCTATACGCATGAGATACTTAAAAAAAAAAAAAAAAAAAAAAAAAAAAAGTAAATCGGACAATTAGAAGTTAGTGGGCCA
>KZ651353.1:175748-204930 GCA_001010745.2 Gerris buenoi
TAAATAGTAATTATAATTTGATTTAAATTAAAATTTAAACGTTCCGTAGTATGAGTACTACCAAAAACTTAAAAATTGAATTTTTAATATTTAATTGGGTTAATTTGCCGTCGGCGTTTGAGGGGACAGTTATTTTTTGTCCCACAACCATCTGCTTTAACTATAAATTTATCATTAACTTTTTTCTCAATATACAATACATTATTTATTGAAAAACGCTCACTTCAAAGATAATAAAAAGCTTTTCATTTAATTTTGCCTTAACTCCGCTAGTAAAAATAGTTAGTTACTTATAATTTTGTCTCTTTTCTAACTCCACCATGTATAAGTAGTTATTACTGTGATTTTATAATTTATTTTTAATGAAAAGCGTAAGGAACTTCGTTCCTATCGGGTGTCCCACGACACCACACGTATTTTTTACTCGAGTGAATTACTTTCTTAACTTTCTCTTAGTTCTCTTTTACTTAGGTATTAGTTTCCTTAACTTGGTCCTCTTTTACTTTGTATCAGAATAGAAAGATGCTCTCCCATATGTCTCTTTTAGTGTGTTACCCTCCCACCTATATTAATATCCTTAAAATGTTGAAAATTAGGATGGGTAACGGATACATTGTAATCATTCTGAAGTGCGACATTATTTTAAGTCTCCGAATTCATAAAATTTTAGAGAGAAATTCGTTTCAGATATTAGGTTATAAATTGCCTCGTGTCAGTTTGTAGTTTAACATTTATGCGAACCTCCGCATCTAAAAAACTAATCATCTGATTTTGATGCAATTTTGAGGGTATGTACTGTTGTTCCCATATAAATTTCAACCATCTATGTAAGATTATTGCATATAAGTAAATATGACCCGACTGGGAAGTGAAACGATCCAAATATTATATGCGAGAGGACCATGTGTCACAAAATTAGAACATCTTTTTTTGTTATTTATGTTTTCTAAGTAAAAAATAAATACATCAATAACAATATCAAACCCAGATATTAAATTTACGTTTCTAAATAAATCTTATCGTAGAAAAAAAAATGCATTTAAATTCTCTCATTCGTTATGTGTACGTTATGCTTGCTAAATAAACATCAATTTTATTTATTAACAAAATATATATATTTTTTTAATCTAAAAAATATATTTATTTTTGAGAATTGACTCAATAGATTTTTTCCCCATTTAAAGAAATTAAATGTTTAGATTTTCCACTTGGTAAATTTCATTTCAAAGCTTGAATATATTTTATAAATGTTAACTCGTCCGTAAATATTTTCTTTCCCTTTCATCTCTTTCAATTACCTAAACACCTGGCAGTGACCATTTAAATATCATTAAGATCAATAACAGAGGCATAAATTAAGTTAATGGTACTAGACTGTGACATTTATTAAAACAAGTATATCATTAAATTTAATGGCATGACACATTAAAATAATTTTTAATGTTATTTTTATAATTGACATGCATTCACTTCGGTGCCCAGGTGGTTATTTTACAATTGAGAGTATGTGATAATTGTTGTATAAATGTCGGGTTCAATTATCCTTTAAAAATGTATAGAAAGATTAATAGCCTATTGAAAATGCATAAGCTGAAATTAAATAAGTTATTCATGTACATATTATGTGTATTTATTAACGTTGGGCAATCTTATTTATTCCTTAGATAAATTAAAAAGCCCTAGAATTATTATCGTTTAACTTTAAGTTACAATAAATATTGATGGCACTGTTGATTTTTTACTTGTTTATTAGACTAAAATATTTTAATTTAGTTATCAGGATTATTGTTTTTTATTTATTTAGGTTCTATTTATGGTTAGATTGTTGATGACTTTTATAATACAAATGTTCTACATATAAAGAATATATTCCCACTGTATCGATTTTGCTAAGTTTGAGATTTTGATGGATGTTCACGTTTAAAGAAGTTCGAAGAAGCTTTTTTTTAGTGAAAAAAAAATTGATATACAATATTTATAAATGTTTAATCTGTCGTCTATGTTGTCGCGTTTAGCCTAATTCATGCTCAGAAATACGAGTATTATAACCCGTGGTGAAATCAAGAACACTAAATATTGATAAAAAATATAACCTTAAATAAACCAGCAAATAAAGCAACCTCTGGACGAAGAATGTATGATAAATTTTAATATGGTTTTATATAGGAACAAAAATGATTATATCGCTTATACATCAAGGAGCTATTACTAGAATTATGTAACTAGTTTATTTAGAAGCTATAATAAAGTACTTTATCTCCTAATTGGATACTTAAAAAATATAGATATATATTTTGTTGCGGGAATTTTTTTAAGGACTTGTATCTGCCATATTCAGGAGGTTATGACAGAAATAAGTTTTAATAATTAATCTATTTCTTTTTTTTTTTTGGTTTTCCCTCAGGGAACTTTATCCAACATTATTATTGACCTAACTATGTTAATGCAGATATAGCAATTAGTTGATTTTGTTTCGTATTTTTGGAAAAAAAAATTAAAGAATGTTTTAATTTTAACTCAAATTACTCTTGATTTCTAAGATTTATTTTAGACTCTGGAGAATATTTAGCATCCTTCATTCTACATGCTACATTGAAAGTGAAACAACGTAAAATATTGTAATTACAAATTCATTAATTGTTCATTTGTCGCCACTATTGACACCACCCATAATATGTTCTGTGAGTTTAAGCTCTTTTTTCGGACTTTAGTTTATATATTTTAGTCCAGGTGATGGCTATCTCCTGGGCTAATAGAACCCTCGCCTCTAGAATAGGTTATAAGAACTTTAGAGTGAAGAATAAGTAAGTTTAGTCAACAAAGCAATGGAAAAAGCGTTAGAAGAACGACTAAGTATGTATTGTGAAATGAATATGGCGATTAAACACATAGGTGTCATGTCACAGAATATAGAAATATATCAAGTTTCAAACAATTGGTCAATTAATTGTTGTAGTAATTTCTAAAATTAAAGGGCGTTAGAACCCATAAATTAAAGTCAATAAAATCGTTTCAAATTATTTTTTATTTTGATTTAAATCTAATTTTGAAGATGTTTGTAATATTTTTGTATTTCTGCGTACAAATATCGCTGCGTTCCATGTCTGGTTGCATTTGTAATAGAATATTGGTCGCGCGTGTATTTTTCCAACAACGCTTGGCTTACCATGTGGAACGTATACAAGCTAGCAGTAGGTCGTATTTTTGTGTCCTCTCTTTTCCCCTCTCTATTTATCCTTACAATTATTTTCGGTGTTAAAAAAAAACTAACATTTTTTTTTATGCCTCTACGAATCTTTAGTGTTAATAAACCATTTCATTATAAATATTTTTTGTTTGAACTCTTCTTTTTTCGTACTTTTCATATCAATGAATTACGTTCTTTTATTCTTCATATAATGTATATAATAAAGATAAAAGCTAACTAACCCTTGATTCTTTTTTGAGGTGAAATTTAATGGCTTATTTCTCAAAAGTGTTATAATTTATTCGTTGATTCATGATATATTTTTTTTGTTTCTGGTCCAACTATTTATTTATTTATTATATATTTGGGAGTGACTGTTATACTTATTTATTTTTAAAAAAAATGATTTAGTGTAACAGCTGCGGACTTACTTTCACAAGAGTTCATTGTTGTAACAACTTAAAATACACTGTAATAAATTATTTATTATTATAATATATTATATAAATACATTATATACAGAAACTATTTATAAAAAAGTTACAAGCATTGACTCATTTTAGTCAATTCGGTCGGTACACTTTCTTATGAGATCGCGTGATGATAACTAAGATTGTTTTTAGGGTCCGTAGGCAACCTTACATTTTCCGTCCATCTGTCGCCTGCTCTCACCCTTTTCCCCGCTCTTCCCCGAAAGGTGAGACCTTTCGTCCGATCACTTTGAAATTTGGCTTATTTGTGAATAGTACCTACCCATACATTTTAAAAATATAGCGACTTGAATAAAAATATTTTCCAAAAAAAATAAGGGTAAGAAAACTTAAGCGTTAATATATATATATATATATATATATATATATNTTTTTTTTTTTTTTTTTTTTTTTTTTTTTTTTTTTTTTTTTTTTTTTTTTTTTTTTTCTGGAGACCGTGTGGACATCGAGCTGATTACAAAAATTTATAATTTTTTGGTTTCCCAGCGTAGGCGAGTTTTAAGTTGGTGTGAATAGTGTCCTTCCCCCTTTTATCTCGCTTATGTAAGTGCAAAAATTCTGAAAAAATCCCTTAACATTCTTCAGTAAAGTAAATATATGTTTATAGTCCGGTTCACTGGCAAAAATACTTTATCAGAAGTTATTTTATGTGTTTTGAGAAAATCAGACCCCGATAGGGTAGTTTAGAGTAGGCTTTTCAGCATTTTTAAAAGCTATATCAATTGCTACCCTACCCCTTAAACAAAACTGTGTAGCCTACGGACTAAGCTAGTCTGCAGACAGCGAGGGTCCGTACCCTTGCTGTCTGCTGACTAGCACACACTTGACCTGTTTATTTTAATTCAATATAATTTAATTTTGTAAAATCCAACGAATGTAAACAATAATTACATGGTTATGTAGGTTTGACCAAGATTTTTTGCTAGTCATGGTTTATAAAATTCAGAGTAAATTCAAAGAGTTAATTGCTGAAATTACATAAATATTTAATGAAAATCGGTTTCGTTCTTCGGGCATTCATATTATTTTGCCAATAGTTAATTAGACTAAGTGATATTCTCTCCTTTACTTATAGAAGTTCGTAATGTTCCTTTGTCCCAAAGTTCATTGGACCAAATATCCCTTTGTCTTAATAATAAGTAAAATTAGGAACCTTATTGAAGATACTGGATATTCTTTAAAAAAAAAAAAAAAAAAAAAAAAAAAAAAAAAAAATGAGGTTTGATTTTTAGGAACTCTTTGTCAAACTGTGTGGCCCATTATATCCTCGCATCATACTATTAGATGGATGACTATCACGCAATATATATTTATGCTTTTTTTTTTGCGCTTGGAAGGAACTTTGACGGACCATCAAAGTTTAATCAAATTTGGTGATCACTCATTTTAATCAAATCAAAATGTTGACACTAAGACAAGAAGATAAATTAAACGTAAAGATATAAATATAAGTTACTGCTTTTATAATACCTGGGCTGGGGTCTCTTTGGTAATAGATTTTTAATTTTATCGAGGTCCTTTAATTTCTTTCGCGAGCTTATCGTTCTGGGGATTTTTTTCCTTTATGGGGAGTAAACAATAGGGAAACTTCGATCCAACATATCTTAAAATCTTCTCATCCATTTTTAATGGTAATTCATAATTAGTCCATTGTTGGTCCTAATAAATTTTAATCTTCAACATGCGCAGAAACCTTTATCTAAAAAGTAACACCTATATCTTAAAAAATACTTATCCGATTTATAAGAAATTTTGATGGTTTGAAAGTAGCAGAAAAGGTAAACGAAAGTAGCCCATACATTTTAAACCGCCTGTGCAATTAAAATCAATACTTTAATTCATGTGAAACAATTATAACTTAAATTCATGTGAAACAATTATAACATAAATTTATGTGAAACAATTATAACTTAAATTCATGTGAAACAATTATAACTTAAATTTATGTGAAACAATTATAACTTAAATTCATGTGAAACAATTATAATGGATTTATAATGAAAGGAGGGAAAATTGATCAGTTTGGCAAAAAATGAGTCATAAAAGCACAACAAAATTCAAGTTACTCAATAGGTAGTGAGAAAGTTATCTATGACACTAATTCGCTAACTACATTTACTTGCAATGAAATTATTGGTATTTTACTATAACTTAAAATATTCTTTTGAATCTAATTTGATTCGTCAAATTCTCCATTGTTAAGCGGCCCGCACACGATTAGTAGTTTTGTCAATAATATTATTGAAAATACTATTGTCTATATGAAAATTAATAACAAATTTCCATTAATACTGTTTTTTTTTATATCAATACCAACTCCGCACGCGGTCAATAGTATTGTCAATACTTTTGTGTATTGACAATACTATTGATCGTGTGCGGGCCGCTTTATACAGATACTTTATATTCAATTATTATCTGTATTTATGTAATAACGTGTGTATATTCATTGAGTACAAAATTTCATATACATTTATATAAACTGAATAAAACTCAACATAAGTAATGACGTGTATTAGAACAAACCAAACAGGTATTCGGATTGGGGTATAGGCAACTATTTATTTAACTTTGCAGAATGCAAACAATAGCTTAATTGCCAAGAGGAAACTTATTGTTTGCTCACACGTAACTGAACTTTGTGCAGAGGATTTGTATTTGTAGTTTAATTAAATGAAACAATCATTTACATTATTATGTTAATTAACAGTATAAATGTTTAAATGTGTATTTTATTAATTAAAATACACATTTACACAAATGATACAATTACTAAAGCGCTATTGAAAAACTTGCTTAAAATATAATAATGTATTTCAGATGTTGTCATAATGCAGACAGGTCTTAATTTGCCTAATTAATCATTTTATTTTGTATAGTTTTGTAACATTAAGAAAACCCCTCTGAAATGGATTTATTTAATTAATATTACATTTGAACATTATTCCTATTATATTTGATAACAGAAACTAGTATTTCTTTAAAGAAACTAGTCATGACTTTATCTCAATAGGATAATATTATTTATATTATTATACGAATGTCTGTATGTGCCATACAGACGATTACAACTTAAAACCGAACAAAAATCAGTGTTTCAACTTGACGTATTTGATTCGTTTCCAAAGGGGAGAGACGATTATGACCAAATAAAATGGATAGTATGAGCCATCGTCTTAAAATGGCCTAATTTTGTCTTAATCAAAAGAGGCAAACATACTAACTACAGCAAGTAAAAGAAACAGCAAAAAATCAAAAACTCAGCTTATCAAAGCAAAGAGTACTTTCTTTGAATCAGTTTTTACTATTCCATCATAGCAATAGTTTCATTACAATACCCAGATCATAACAATGTGGAGGGATCGACTTTTACAAATTTATTTGATAAGAAACATATCCCACCTTTATTTTGATATCTGGACAAGTGTTTTATTCGAATGGTACACAAGTTCTAAGAATGCATTTTTGATTGAGTTGGTTATTGACCGCTGTAAAACTGTTGCTACATAATATATAAAAATTGTTTCTACATAATACTATTTCCAGGAAAATGCTGCTCTTCCTTGAGTTAAGTGCGGCTTCCTTCAAAATTGATATCTCTTTTCCAATTTTTTTCTTATTTTTTAAAACAAATTTGTTTGTGATATAATGATAGATATATTTCCAATTTTTGAAATAATTCTTGTTGAAAAATTGGTGAAAAAAAGGTGAAAGGGGACCAGGAATTGCAATTGCTCCATAAATCTACTTCTACCGTAGAATTTTAGTAATTCGTGCCAGAATCAAAATATCCAGACTTATAAAGAAAGTTGCTTTCTTTCTAATTTCAATTTTTGGTGTACAATGTTGCTATGAATTATTGTACTCCACAATGAAGTTTATGAAATTAAAATATCGTTTATTTTATTTTAATTAATAAAATTTTGAAACAATTGTCTTGATTATTATTATTTTTTTTTTTTGTTTGTTATTATTTGCATTGTCTCTCTGTTAATTGTATTTTCTTTTATGTGTTCTTTACATAGAATTTTAGAGTTGTGTAGTGTAGAATATGCAAATTTATTAATTAAATTACATTTTATTTGTTTTTTCTTTGCTCTTTATAATACTCGAAAACCGGAACGCGGCTCTTATTGACCTCGCATGCGTGCCCTTCTCTGATATTGCTTAAAGGGAAAATACCCTATTGTCACTCGCACTGTTCCACTAGTCTACGAGTCCTTACTTAATAATATTGCAAACATTTGCTTAAACAATATTCATTATGTATCATGTGAATGCTATAAAACTATAAAGAATTTTTCTTATAATCAGCTCACGCATTTCTCATGGAAAAGGACGAAATAAAATCTTTATTGTTCGAAGCCTCTGTGTCAATTCAACCGTTTGGCATTTCGTCTGTTCATTTTGTTTCAAATCTGATTAGTCTTAAAGTCATCTTCCATTTAGTCCTTAATAAATTTTTTTTTAAGTAAAATCAATGATTATTTAATTAGTAAGACCACTTCTGTAATATCAATGACTATAGACAATTTATTTCTAACTTTCAAAATAATCTTATTCTTTGATTTTCTATATTATTGTTTCATTCCTTTCAGTTTATTTTTTAGCATCCTATTTGAAAATTTTCTTTATTTTACTGTTTTTCATAAATTGTTTAACATTATATTATTCTAAAAAGAAAATCTCGTGTCATTTTTTTTAATTTATGAGAAGGAGTATACATTTAATATAAAAATAAGTTTTTTTTCTTCCTTTTTGTGACGGATTTTTTTTTTTTTTGACAAAAAATTAAAATATTCTCTCTATATTATTATATATTGTATTTTTATATGGTTTTTTCTCATTTACTAAACATAAAAAACAAATAACTGGTTTTATCTCTTGTACATTTTTTTGAAGGAGTCGTAATTCTTTTGTTTTTATTTCCAAATTGTTAGTCAGGGTTTTCTAGAATATTTTAGATTTTATTATTTTTTTATTTTTATTTTTATTTTTTTAGAAATCATTTTTATGTATGTATGTTTTTCTTCTTGATTTTTTAACATTAAAATATATACATATTTAACATTAAATAATATATGTTTTAGTTTGTTTCTTGTATCTGTTTATAGCAGGCTTATAGTATGGGTTTGCTATTTCCAATTTTTATTTCCAGATCCTGATTGTAACAATTATTTGAATATCGGAAAACTTGGTTTAAGGAAGGATTTTGTAGGCATTCTCGGAGATTTTGAACCACTAAGATGTGTAATTAACTGATAAGTAGTTAAAAGAACAAACTTGTTCATAGGCTCTTGTCTTAATAACTACTTTTACATTCAAATTTTGTCTGTATATCAAAATTAATTTTACAGATGGTCCTATATTAATTTGCTTATGTGAGCGAATGGTAAATATTGAATAAATATATTTAAGGCCTTTGCTAGAAATCAAAAAAGATTTAAACTGCATACCATATTCTTTGATTCCCACACCCCACTCACTTGTTGTGTCTCACCTTGTTTGTATAACATTTTTTATCTACGGTTGATACGAAATATAAACATTACATCTCTGTTTAGATGCGTAGAAAGTGATTCTTTTAGTTTCTGTATTCATTGCGCGTTCATAATTCTTCTTTTTTCCGCCCTAGTGCGGAATAAAGATAGAATTCTTCACCTTAACGTACGCTTGGCTAATTTGTTTACATTTAACAAAACTAATTTGCTGATTGTTTAATGAAAGTAGCTGTTTATATTAAGTATTTAGTGAAAAAAAATGAGTGATTTTAGTGATTATGACGAAAATGAGGAGAAGAATACGCCTCCCGAAAGAATTTATTCAGTACAACATACTAAATAATAAATTAATGGCATCTTAATTAAAAGAGAAATACGAAATTTATTTATTGAAGCGAGCGTAAGCGAGCTTCTTACATTCAACGAAATATGCTCTTGGATGTCTGTCTGTCTGTCTGTAACGTTTACGCGTGCGACGATAACTTGAGTAAAAGTTGACCGATTGAGTTGAAATTTGGTATACATGTTCCTTTTACTAATACTCAGGCTAAGTTCGTTGGACAGCGTGATCCGTCCAAGAGTTCGCGCGCAATGCTCGCGTAAACGTGAGCTTGAAATTTAAAATTGGAATTTCAGGACGGGATAAAATTTTATCATCACCTATTCGATGAGACGAACATTTTTTACACATAACATTTTTTAGTAAAACCAACGACACCGCTATGAGTTAATAAAGATCGCTAAAACTATTAAAGCGGACCTACGTTTAAAATAGAGAAAACAACCTTTTTACCGATATCTTACGTCCTAACGCAACGATTTTAACAAAACTTCATATACATCGTCTAAAGATCAATTGAAACAGGCATGAAAAATTTCAACTTGATACAAGCTGTGGTCTTTGCGTAATGATGAGATACATTTATAATAATTGTTTAAAAGCTACCGGCAGGTGGTTAAGGTTCGAAAGACGTGTAGTGTATTGTATAGGTTTATCTAGGAAGGCAAGCTTCATACCGAGTGCCCCCACTCTACTATCCCACACTACCCTCTTCCACTTATCTTCAACTATGGCATTCGTCATTAATTAATTTTAATATGCAGTATTTCATTGCAATTCGCTCGCTTCAACGATAGAGCCACGCGATGCCTAGTTTATAATTATATAAGAAGTTTATTTATTGCTTCCGAGCTTACCGAAGGTAATGTAATCATTGTGTTCACTTTTGAGAACGAAAAAGTATCATTTGTCCATATGACAGAAATCCGTTTCAAACACCAGGATACATTTTTGGTTCCGTGTCTGTCTGCGAATTATGAAACGTGCGACGATAACTTAAGTAAATGTCCACCGATTTTGATGAAATTTGATAGACATGTTCATTTTATCAATGCTCAGGACGAGTTCGTTGGACAACGTTATCCGTTCAAGCGTTCACGCGCAACGCTCGAGTAAATGTGAACTTCAAATTTAAAATTGGAATTTTAATCAAACTTCATCTATTCAATGTGACAAACATTTTTTGTAAAACCAACAACGACACCGCTAAAGAGTGTTACAGATCACTAAAAACTATTAATAGTTTTTACACAATAAACAATATAACAATTAAATTTATATATCCATAAAGTTAATGTTAATACACATTTAAGTACATGATAGGATGCGAGGAAGCTATGTGCCACACTAATTGGCAGTCTAATTTTTTCTGTATTATTAAAATTAAAAATACCATCGTATATTATTAAAATCCACAATCGTATAGATAAAGTACGGTACGCAACTCGTGCGTAAACTGCATTTTGCTTTGTTCATGTGGTTTTAGTACCCTCGCTGTCGCTCGGGTGTAAACTCCACACTCTCATGTAAAATGCTACTTTCCGCACTAGACGCTTAATGTACCTACTATTTATTAGTTTTCTTAAGTTTTTTGTAACATCGCCAATTATTATAGGCCCCGAGGTAGCTATGAGTCGCACTTTTTTAGGTGACTATTTTTTATTGCTCATGAGTTGCTCAAAATGTCAGTAGAAGGAAAAAAAAGGAAAATGTCAGTAGAACTAATTTATTAATTATTTAAATTAGTCTAAATGTGTGTTTTATGAAGAGGGTTATTTTCAGTAATATCCTCAGCCTTTATTGATCTATGTTTTCATTTAATATAAAGTAGGGGGCTCCGCCCCCAACTCACTTCGCTCGTCGACCCCCCCCCCCCCCAAAGGCGGCCGCCATGCGGCCGCTGCCTAGTATAGAGTATTAGAATTATTTTAGAACTGGGGACCGTTTAAAAAGTTTTAATCCGCTGTAATAGTTTTTGCACTTCTAGTTTTTGATCTTAAGTTTCACTTTTAATTCGTGAGAGCCTCACACATATTTCTTTATTTGTTACCAACAAAAATAATGGTTTGTTTTGATTTTATGGAGTTCAAATATATGTAATAACTTATCACTTATCTAAATAAAACACATCTAAATAGTGAACGACAATTTTATCAAAACTAAAGTTATAATTATTAACATTACATTTTTGATAGACTTCAAATAGATATAAATAACTCATCTAAATAGTGACCGAGACTTTTATCAAAACTAAACGTTATAATTATAAAGATAACATTTATGATTTTTACTACCGATAAAAGTAAAGGTTTGTGTGTTGATTTGTTAATCTTTAAATAGATTTAATAACTTATTATTAACTTATATACTTATACTTATTATTAACTAAACAAAATAGTTTTGATTTGTTGTGTATTGAAAGCTTTGATTAGGCACGTAAAAAAACAAAGCGCTTTCTTTATTACACCGTCCCTTGTTTTGTTTATTGCCTCGAGAATGACAGTTCCGTACAGTTCCCCGTGTCATTCTTGAGCGGAATTTACTATGAGAACCTCCCTTTTCTTCCCCCGAGAACCTCCCTCTAACCTCTTATCTCTATCGCACTCTTACAAACAGTAAATTATATATCTCTCTCACTGAACTTGTTTGTTTACAAAACTTTTTTAATACTATAGATAGATTAATTATTTTCTATTTCTTAAAAGAAAAAAATAATTGCCCTTTAGCTTTATCTATTTAAATTTATTTACATTTCTATTCTATATATTTATTTATATATATCGTTTAAAGCTTTTTTTATTTAAACCATAATATTTAATGTAAACTTGAGTTCATTAGTTTCGGCTCACAATTAGCTTAAGAATAAATGTGTCACAAAAACCTATTTAGCTTTTTAAACTCTGCTATTCTGAAACAGATAACTAGAGTTGAACGATGAAACCCGTAGACTATTTCTTTTTGTTTATAAATCTTTGCCAACAAGTGAAGCGTGGAACTTCAAAAATCCTTTCTGATGTTTTTATTTTCTAAATTAAAGGTCTCTATTTAGTATTATTTATTAAATATTAGACTTAAATCGCGCTCCGCATAGGGCTCATGCTGGGTATCAGTGTCTTATGATTTGTAATACGTATGCGTACATTACCATGAGGCCCAAATCGTTTAATGAAATCCCTTAATAGTTTATTAAATATANTAAACTGAATCAGAACTAAAACTTAATTTTTTTGTTAAATTAAAGGGCGTCTTAATTTAATATTGTTCTATTTTATAAATATATATTTTTTTAATTAGAGGGTACAACTGTGATTTACAGGAATTACATGTTCTGTTAATCGGCTTATATCTTCAGTTCGAGACAATTTTCAATTGGAGTGAGTTTAATCAGGCTCCTATTAAATATTTTTTGATGTCGGTTTGACCATAAAATGATCAAGTCTATATAATACTTCAATTATGGTATACAGGCTAGTTTTGTTCAATCATTTGCTTCACAAGACAACGATGTATTTATTCAACCGAATTTAATTTATATATTGTGTAGTCTTACTTATAATTCTCATTTGCAATATCCCATTATATTTTCACTCATTGTTTATTTTATTGATCTTGAGTCCTTTTTAATGCGTAACTTGTTTTATACTCCTATGGCATAAAGTTATCAATCTCTAAAATGATGATATCTGCAAAACTTTTTGTGATGTCAACTAAATTTTATTTTTTTTTTAGTCTTTATATTTGGACACAATATAATATTATTCAAAGAATAATATTATATTGTTATATAAATATCATATAACAATATGATATTTTTTATTCAAAGAAATTTCTTTTGAAGAAAAGGGCATGTGTTTAAGATCATTCTGATTTATAGGTATTGTCAGTCTTGCTTTTATTTGTGAGTGTTTTCTTTTGGCGTACTTGTTTATTTTTCTCTTAAAGCACGCAAGGTTGTTTCATTCTTGTTTTCTTCCCTTGTGTCGCGTCCAATTTTTTAGTAAAAATAGTATTGTTCTTTTTCGATTTTTTTTTATTTATTGAACATTTTGATAGAGATTGACCGTGGGGTTTTCTAGGTTAAACTAATTTCTACGCATTTTCATTTACACGCTGTTTCAAAGCTTTTTACTGGTCTTATATTACTTTGCTTTGTAAGTTTAATCGCACACCTATTACCCCAATTTTGTATTTATTGCTTCCGAGCTTACCGAAGGTAATGTAATCATTGTGTTCACTTTTGAGAACGAAAAAGTATCATTTGTCCATACAATGTTGCTATGAATTATTGTACTCCACAATGAAGTTTATGAAATTAAAATATCGTTTATTTTATTTTAATTAATAAAATTTTGAAACAATTGTCTTGATTATTATTATTTTTTTTTTTTGTTTGTTATTATTTGCATTGTCTCTCTGTTAATTGTATTTTCTTTTATGTGTTCTTTACATAGAATTTTAGAGTTGTGTAGTGTAGAATATGCAAATTTATTAATTAAATTACATTTTATTTGTTTTTTCTTTGCTCTTTATAATACTCGAAAACCGGAACGCGGCTCTTATTGACCTCGCATGCGTGCCCTTCTCTGATATTGCTTAAAGGGAAAATACCCTATTGTCACTCGCACTGTTCCACTAGTCTACGAGTCCTTACTTAATAATATTGCAAACATTTGCTTAAACAATATTCATTATGTATCATGTGAATGCTATAAAACTATAAAGAATTTTTCTTATAATCAGCTCACGCATTTCTCATGGAAAAGGACGAAATAAAATCTTTATTGTTCGAAGCCTCTGTGTCAATTCAACCGTTTGGCATTTCGTCTGTTCATTTTGTTTCAAATCTGATTAGTCTTAAAGTCATCTTCCATTTAGTCCTTAATAAATTTTTTTTTAAGTAAAATCAATGATTATTTAATTAGTAAGACCACTTCTGTAATATCAATGACTATAGACAATTTATTTCTAACTTTCAAAATAATCTTATTCTTTGATTTTCTATATTATTGTTTCATTCCTTTCAGTTTATTTTTTAGCATCCTATTTGAAAATTTTCTTTATTTTACTGTTTTTCATAAATTGTTTAACATTATATTATTCTAAAAAGAAAATCTCGTGTCATTTTTTTAATTTATGAGAAGGAGTATACATTTAATATAAAAATAAGTTTTTTTTCTTCCTTTTTGTGACGGATTTTTTTTTTTTGACAAAAAATTAAAATATTCTCTCTATATTATTATATATTGTATTTTTATATGGTTTTTTCTCATTTACTAAACATAAAAAACAAATAACTGGTTTTATCTCTTGTACATTTTTTTGAAGGAGTCGTAATTCTTTTGTTTTTATTTCCAAATTGTTAGTCAGGGTTTTCTAGAATATTTTAGATTTTATTATTTTTTTATTTTTATTTTTTTTTTTTTAGAAATCATTTTTATGTATGTATGTTTTTCTTCTTGATTTTTTAACATTAAAATATATACATATTTAACATTAAATAATATATGTTTTAGTTTGTTTCTTGTATCTGTTTATAGCAGGCTTATAGTATGGGTTTGCTATTTCCAATTTTTATTTCCAGATCCTGATTGTAACAATTATTTGAATATCGGAAAACTTGGTTTAAGGAAGGATTTTGTAGGCATTCTCGGAGATTTTGAACCACTAAGATGTGTAATTAACTGATAAGTAGTTAAAAGAACAAACTTGTTCATAGGCTCTTGTCTTAATAACTACTTTTACATTCAAATTTTGTCTGTATATCAAAATTAATTTTACAGATGGTCCTATATTAATTTGCTTATGTGAGCGAATGGTAAATATTGAATAAATATATTTAAGGCCTTTGCTAGAAATCAAAAAAGATTTAAACTGCATACCATATTCTTTGATTCCCACACCCCACTCACTTGTTGTGTCTCACCTTGTTTGTATAACATTTTTTATCTACGGTTGATACGAAATATAAACATTACATCTCTGTTTAGATGCGTAGAAAGTGATTCTTTTAGTTTCTGTATTCATTGCGCGTTCATAATTCTTCTTTTTTCCGCCCTAGTGCGGAATAAAGATAGAATTCTTCACCTTAACGTACGCTTGGCTAATTTGTTTACATTTAACAAAACTAATTTGCTGATTGTTTAATGAANAAACTTTACATAAAGTTTATATATAAATAAGATAAAACTTTACATAAAGTTTATATATAAATAAGATAAAACTTTACATAAAGTTTATATATAAATAAGATAAAACTTTACATAAAGTTTAAATATAAATATTAACTTTATATATATAACTTATTTTATATAAACTTCTACCAGTGTGATTTTATTGTGTTTACTAATTGCCATTGATTGCGTTCGTAGTTGAATTAATAGCGAGTTCCGGTAAAGCACGAGGCGAATCGCGAGCGCGAATGTGTAAACGGCCATTCGCGTTGTGGGGACGAGTGGAAAAATTAGACTACGACTTCCGGCGAACCGCGAGGCGAGTCACGAGCGCGAATGTGTAAATGCGGTATATTATTTGTTTTTCAATTTCACTTAGACAATTGGAAAAACATGGTTGAATTATGAACTATGGATCCAACACTAATGTGAGCAGAATCGCTTTCCATGTAAGATTTCATCCCATTATAACATAAATGCGTGCTCCAGCGTTAAGAAATTTGACTGATTTAGGTACCTATGATGTCCAATGAGTGAATACATAAAATGTTTCACTCTATTGAACACAATTCTTGTCATGTCACTTGATATAGAAATGATTTGACCTTAATTAAAATTTTTTTTTGTCATCTTTAATTTATCTGATTGTTTCATTTAATTTATTTGGAAAATTAATTCTAACAAGCTAAAATTGTATAATGATTAACCCAGTAACAAATTAATTTATTCTTGAACTAAAATGTTTTATCTTATTCATTTGTTGAATTTGAGGAATGTTAAATGATTATATCTAATTTGATTTCTGCCAACAGATCCCTTTATTTTATTATTAAGTAGAGAGACAGTTTTGCCACTTTTTGCTTTTATGGTCGCAGGATATCTTTATTTTAGTGTTAATTTTTTGTAAAATTCCTCCGTGAATCAACTCTACTAAATATTATTTCATTCCTTTTTTTGTCCCCGTTTTGATCGCATTTTCATGTTTGACCTTGTATATATTACCTTGTTTTCTTTTGGATATTTTATCACTTTTAAATCTTTCTTTCTTTTGTTACTGTTTTCTTGTATGTAAACTAAGGATAATAAGATGACCTACAAGAGTAAATAAATCTGGAATAAAAGAGAAAATTGTTAAAGATTTTGTTAAGTTAAGACCACATAATATACGACACAGATTTTACTGATTGGCTTCAGGCAAAAACTGCTCTTGTTTTTTTTCTTTTGTTAAAAATTGGTTGTTTTGGATAAAAACGTTAACATTTGCGCGTTGTTAATACGTTAAATTTGAATTACAATAGTGTGACAATAAAGATTGATCACTAGCCCAATACTAGGCCGAGCACTGACTGTATCTCTCACATTAACCAAGCACTCGGCCAAATACACGGTCTCGTTCTTCGATTGGTATGAAAATGCTGTTTTTAGGGTTTCGAGATCATCCTAGAAACCCTTATGCTTTTGGTATTTCGTCCGCCCGTCCGTCCATCGCATCTTGGATCATATGCTTTTGTCCATCTTGGATCATATGCTGTTGTCCATCGCATCTTGGATCATATGCTTTTGGTAGTTCGTCCGCCCGTCCGTCCATCGCAGCTTGGATCATATCTCCCAACCTATTGTAGAGATTTGAAATTTGGAAAAAATATTTGCCCATAAACTAGTCACTTCAAAGGGTATTAACATGCACCATTGTCTGTTTTCATGCATAAAGGTCACTTGCTCTATTCAAAACAAACAAAGCAGAAGGTTACTATAGTAGAGGTATAAATAGGTAAATAGTTCATCGATAAGACCCCCTTTCTACTAACTTTTTGTAAGAATGTACAATTTCTGCTTTTTTGAAATATTATTTCAGTTAAAATTTTGTATGTCTCTAAATGAGGCCGTGCGACAAATTTTGTGACAATTCGACTGTATATAATTTGTATATAGAAGTTTATATACTAAAAGATAATAAGAAATACAAAAGTCTCTCGACTTATTCTTTATTGAAATCTTATTTTAATTTATTTACTCAGATGTGGAGGCCTCCATTACCTGAGCAACTCATTCTTAAATAATCAATTTAAAAAAAAGTGATAATATATATCTTTTTAATCACTCAAAAATCTGTGAATAATTATCTGCCTACTAATTCCGTGAAACATTATATTTCTTTATTTATTACAAATAAAAACAAGAAAAAAATTCCATTGTATTTGTTACTATTTTAAATAAATCATATGATTTAATTGATCGATATTTGATACCAATTAAGATAAAAGTAAAAATAATAGAGCAGGGAATTAAAAAAATAAATATGTATATTTCAGGTTAACAACACACCTTTATTTTGTGTACTAAATTATTTATTTTATACTTTTCCGGTAATTACTTTTTGATATAGATCTGATGATATTGTTAGATTCCTATTCTTTAGAATTAACCAAGGGGCGCCTTTGTTCAACTAAGATATTATTATTATAATCATTACTTAGTACTACGTGATTAACTGTTAACTATCCTAGTATTGTAGTAGTATCTTAGTAACTTCAGACAATTATAAAATAATAGTATTGCAATTAATCGCTATTTAAGTTAATTTAATCTGGTTTAAATTGCAAAAGAAATCGATTTAAAATTACACGAAAAAAATAAGGGGTAGTAAATAAGTTAATAGGAGAATATAGTTAATTATAAGGTGAATACAGATAATTTTATCATCTAAATAGATTTGATCTTAGTAAGAAATTGTTGCCTTGTTTCCAAGATTAAATTTTGGATAGAGTTTCTGTTATTTTGGTAGAGTTTCTGAATGATCATATAAAATTGTTTGACCAAATGTGCACATCTGTCGACATTGACACCGCTAATTTTTTTTTACAGTGAATGAATGAATCTTATAAATCAAATTGTTTGAGGTTTTTGTTTAGGATGATAATCATACCTTACAAGCTTTAATTTATTTCTTCTAGCTTTGGATAAGTTCAGAAATGTTATATTTCTATTATTTTAACAGTATTTTTTGTTAAAACAAAACTTTTTCTTTAGGAAAGGAAAAGTATTGTTTTCATTTAAAAAAAAAAATCCGAAACTGAGATTTCAAATTTTCCATTTTGGGTATTTTTAAGATCATTTGGTAGGTTTTTACTAGTTTTTAGCTAGATGTTTGCCAGCCTGTGTTTTTTGGTCAGGCAGTTGAAACTTGCTTCAAATGCCATTCTTTCGCAAGTAGTTGTGCCTCACGAATAATCATAAATTTTTGACGTCATTAGCCGAGTCAGCAAAAATTCATAAGAAATTTACGATTTTTCATACCTCATATGTCTCATACCTCTTTATGAGACAAACATTTTTATTAAATCGTTTTGATATCATTCGCCATTTTGAAAATATCTTCTTTTGAACGTTGAAAAAGTTAACGCTAAGCTAAGTTAAAATGTTAAGCTTTTGTTGTTGTTTAATTATAATTTGAATAGAGCTCTAAATAAGTAGAGGATGACTGCTGAATATATTTTTTTTTAAATGAAAAAAAAAAAAATATATATTTAATTTGAAGCAGAGGAAAGGTGTGCAATTATCGCGATAATCCCAACGAGCAAAGACAATAAGTTGAACCTCAGGACGGGAGCTCTAGCTTGTCAAGGGGTTTATTGAAGATAATTGGATAAGGTGATTATCTAGGGGCATTAGCTCACAGTAGAGAATAGATCCCAGAGTGATATAATTACGTGATACAGCAGGAATTTCACTTACAATAACACCATCGATTTCTCCAATGAAATTCATCAACATTGACGGGTTTGAAAAAGGATAAAGTTCGCCTGAACGAAATTGATGAAATCTGATAGTTGACTTCCAGTGAGAGATGATGCTATTATGAATAAAATCGAAAACATCGTTATGAACACAAAAAACTATTGACAGCTAACAGGAAAACTTGTGTTGATATAATCAGGAAGGCAGCAAGATCAAGAGCGACCGAGGCCAAAACCGTTTATATTTACCACGGGCTACTAGAGGAAGACAACACGTTGAGTAGCGGCCTGTCATCAATCTTCTAAAAACAACGCGGTGAACTACAAACCCAAATTAACTAACAGCATCTCATTCAAATAACTTTTTTTAGATTCTTTATTCAAATAGAGAAAAATTATGTGACAAGTGACAAGCGAATAGTTCAATTATTTTAACCAACGCAATTAAGTTACCGAATTGTGATTAGTCATAGGATGACTATTACTTTTGATTCTATATTATCTTAAATGTTACTTCTAATAATATTCCAATGTGGCAAAGTTTACTTGACTGGCAGTCCTGTATTATTATCCTGTATTATTGACTCTGATTTTTCTTACGGTTTTAGTATTTCTTGGTGTTTATCACGTTGAGTTTAATCTTAAATTCTCATTGATAAGGCGCTCATAGCCAAACTGGTCAATCTCGTTGACCAGTTATGTTTAATATCGAATTATCATTAATGAGAAGCTAAAAGTCATAAAACATGTTGCCCACATTAAGTTTAATCTTAATATATCAGTGATAGTAAGTTAATTGTTCAATCTATGAGTTCATATTAGCTCATTGATTAGTACTTCATCGCTAGGATTAACCATTCTCTCCATCGAACGTCAATTAGTTGATCTTAGTAACTATGATTAGTCGGCTTTTAGTTTAGTATTTAAGTGTTTTATATTACTAATTGAGCTGAGCGAAGCGAAGCTCTCATACTACACTTTGCATTTTTTCGGATTCATACTCCTCCTGAACGGCTTAACCAATCCGCACAAAATTCGGCTCGGTGATAGTGACCAACCACAGGAAGGTATAAATCTGAAATGGACCAAATCGGTTCACAGGAGTACGAAGTACAGGGTATAAAAGTTTTCTCCTGAACGGCTGAACAGATCCGCACAAAATTTGGTACAGTCATAGTGACCAACCACAGGAAGGTGTAAATCTGATATGGTCCAAATCGGTACACAGGGGTACGAGGTACAGGGTACAAAAGTTTTCTCGTGAAGGGTAGAACTGATCCGCACAAAATTCGGCACGGTCATAATGATCAACCACAGAAAGGTATAAATCTGAAATGGTCCAAATCGGTACACAGGGGTACGGGGTACAGGGTACAAAAGTTTTCTCCTGAACGGCAGGGCAGAACCGATCCGCACGAAATTCGGCACGGTCTTAGTGACTAACCACAGGAAGGTATAAATCTGAAATGGTCCAAATCGGTACATAGGGGTACGGGGTACAGGGTACAAAAAATTTCTCCTGAACGGCTGAACCGATCCGCTAAAATAGTGTATATGCTTTTCAAGATGCATGTCATTGGAAAGCTCTTTAAGGTTACAGCTATTGTTGTTATGTTAACTTTTGTCATATTTTCATTTATGAGGGGTCATTTATTGGTAAAATAGGAAAAAGTAAAATTAATAATATATTAATATGATTAAAATGCACGCTCAGCTTAATATTGCAAGCATTGCACACCTAGTTCTTAAACACAAAAGAATAGTTATAAAGTATAAATTAATTAAATAACTATTACGGATGGTTCCCAGCTTTCACTAATATTTGAGAATCCAAACAGTTTATATAGAATTATAAATTTAGTGTAAATTTTGAGACTAGTATAATTCTGTTTGTTTCGAATTTTTACATTGTTAATTTGTTCAATGTCTCTTCTCTAGAACTCCACCCAAAAAAGGAAGACACAATTTATCTTTGACCTTATTCTGTGATGGTAAATAATAGGAACAAAGGGGGAGCCCTATAGCAAACTAGAAAATGATTACCAGAAATTTACTCTAAAACATCATCCTCAATAATTATTTAGCTAATGAATGCTTCTGCCCTCAATTTTCTCTTTTCCTCCGACCTTTTGTTTTCCTTGCCAATTTTCTAATCAAAGATACCAGACTGTTGAAAACCCATTCTGACTAATTTTACCACGATTCTCACCCCTACGCCAAGAGAACATTGCTATAATAGAAACAACCAGAATAATTTTTGACCTGTGAACTCCACAAACCTCAATTCAATATCCTCAATTTATATTTAGACTTTTTTTTGTCTAATTTATCTTTGAATAAGGGGAAAATGGGATGAAAATATATTTAATTTATAATATCACTAAAATGATTTATATAAACTTAGATTTTTTGTAATAAATTTATTAATAATGATAGTGAAATAAAAAATTAACTAGGTACCAACAATTTAGTTTGGGATTTAAATCTTACATCAATATACATATATCCTAGAACATATCTACAATTTATTTATTTTTTTTTTTTTTTTTACAGCAGTATAGTGGTTGTTAGCTTTTGCAGGAATACTCAAGGGATGGGGCTTTTTCATATAAAAGTCTGCAATCAAAACACAATTTAGTTTTTGCAATGAAGGTTTTGAGATGAAATAAATTAGGAATAAAGAAAGATGCTTGTTTACAAAAATCAATGGCCCACAATGAATTAGATTCAAACCTCTACCTTAACTTCCGACTATAATATAAGATTGATGACCTCTAGAGGTTAATATAAATTAATTTTATAAAATGACTAACTACTTTATTTTTATCCTTTCTTGGACTATTTTTCGTTTGAGTTTATTTTAGCTAATTTTTATTTAATTTTTATTCCTGCACTTAAAAATAGATGTTTAAAATCTTATTTGATAATTGAATGAATTCCTTAGAGATCATTTGTTTATTTTTTTTTTTTCATTCATTTCTATGTAATCATTTCTTATCACTCATGTGTATTGATAACATTTTAAACGTTTGATAGACTGTATTGTTTATTCATTTTAATATTGTTGGATTTATTGTTGTTTTTGTATTTTATTGTTGGTCCGATATTTAAAGTCTCATCTTGAAATAAAAATTAATTATACCAAACTAAAATAGTGTGGTGTTGTTATAAACTATTTTAAATAAGTCTTAAATATTAACAATAATTTGTTCGACCTAAATGTTAGGAAAACTTGAGTATTCTGAATAAAATTATAAGTGATAACTTGACGACTTTACGGAAAACTGCTTAACATGTTTATTTTACATCGGTGATAACATCAAGTAATAATGCTTGATGGAAGTGGCTTATCCTCCTATCGGGCCGTAAAAGACGAAGCTCTAATAAAAGTGTTATAAATATATTATTATTAGAAGATAATATGTTTTTTTAGTTGAGAAAAACATACCATTATCAAATGTATCTAATCTGAGGTTTTTTTTCTGTCCGGTAATCAAGTTCTTTTAAGAAAACATGGATGGTCCAATATTTTTCATTTCTACTTCTTCTTATTTTTCATTCTTAAAAATATTATTATTATGCAGCTTATTGCTGTAATTAATGCTTGGGAAGCAGGAGGATCGAGGATCGTGATATAAATGAGTAGCTGCTTAAGTGAAGTGGCGTCCACCCGGTGACGAATGCCAACTATGGTGTCCACCCGGTGACGAATGCCAACTATGGTGTCCACCCGGTGAAGAATGTCAACTATACGGTTAAAAATCTGGTGTATCTACTTGCCCAGCACGCTCATTAAAAGATGTTTGGCGGGACTAAATCTTATATGGGCTGTGGCAGCACAGATTATTATTAATTTTATTTGTCTAGCTTCATAAAATTTGATGGTTAATTTATTTATTTGTGTATTGTATATTGTGTGTGTAATTTAGTAATCATCGTATAAGTTGATGTCATCTATGTCATCTATCTCTATGTCATCAATGTGAATTAAGTGACCTCTCTGAAATGCGAATCTCCACTTGATATGTCGGTGTTTAGATCTTGGTTTTAGGTTTCTATGATTCTCGAGTATGATCCTCAGCTCAGATAATCCCTCTTCTTTTAATTTTTAATTTTTAATGTTAATTTTGATTTATTCGTCCTAAGAAGAATCTTGTATTCTTTTAAATAATAACTTAATTCTATCTCGAAGAATAATAAGAGTTTATTTATATAATCTTGGATTAAATCTTATTCTCTTGTGTATATATTTATATTAATTTTCAAAGAATTAACTTATTTTAAGAAAGTCTGTTGCTTCAACCACTCTTACTTTTACATGACCGATTTGTTACGGTTCATCCTACCCCTACCGGATTATTTTGTAAATGAATTGATGTGCAGAGAAAAAAAAAAACAACTTGTACTCAGTAGACGGTGTGTTTTTCTTTGCGATAGAAATCGAACTCAAAAGCTTAACCACCTGTTGTACAACTAGTTACTCCGCTTTCGATTTGTTACAGATCTGGAATTACATTAATTTATTTTGCATTATTCTGCTAGGTGTATATTTTTTACTTATATTAAATTGAATTACGGTAAATTTATTTATCTTATCTTCAAAGCGTTCTGCTAAAATTAAATATGTTCTTCTAACAGTACTTGTGCATACCAAATTGTGTTAAATATTGATTATAAGTCTTAAATTATAACCCTTATACTATCTTACATGATCTTCTTACGAAGATAGCAATCACCAACAATGACGAGCTTTTCTGTAAGGAAGTTGCCTCTCAAGAGAATTAGAGGTGATTCTACCTGTTGGGCGTTGAGCTAGCAGGTGTGTGTATATATAGGAGGTTATTTGACAAAATTATTCTCTTGGATACTCTACCTTGGGACACACTGTGTATATACGAAAGCGCGCGAATTGAGACAGAGCAAGGGAGAAGTGAGGACAGTACTGCGCCATACTTGGCCTGACAAAAACTGTCCTGNTTTAGTTATTTTTAAGTTCCTCCCTTTGTTTTTTTGTTTTGTTTTTTCTTGCTTGAACATGATTATTACTAAATGCTCTTGAATTCAGTTAGTTTGGTTGCATCAAAGAGAAGATGTGGGTTTGATGAGTCGTTGAGGATTAACATTGTTTGATAACTTAGCCCCCCTGGAGGTCTTTTACCAAACTTTAAAGGGACGCTTTTCCAAAGCGTCTTCTTCCCACTTTATCAATCCCAACTGGCCTTTGAATAATTATCCCTTTTCTTCTCTTACTTATATTTAAAACGAACCTTTTTTTCTGATATAAAGTTTAATAAAGCGAGAATAAGTTGTAATAGAAAATAATACAGAATGAGGGTTCTTTCTATATTATTTTCTATTACAACTTATTCTACCGTTATTAAACTTTATATCAGAAAAAAAGGTTCGTTTAAAATATAAGTAAAACATAATTTTACCGCGAATTATATATTTTTTTAATTATATATTTTAAATTATATAATTTTTTTTTTTTTACTTTTGGTATTGATTTACTAATTCTTTTTTTCTTTTTTTATAGGTAAGTGCTTATAGTTATCATTTTCTTCACTGTATGTAAGTTATATTTTATTACCAAAAATAACCAATATTGATTACTACAATTTAATTATATGTAAGGTTTATTTTATTATTATTATTAACCATGAGCATTTATATATATTTAGTTTTGAGTTAAATTAGCTTTAAGATACAATTTTTGAACAATTAATGGGGACCATTGATTAATGAACCCATGAAACTATAGAAAGTAATACACTCAATCCAGCTAAAATTAAATAAAAATCAGTATGGCCCCATTGGGAGTTGAAACAGGTTAAATTTAATACAGTTCAATTCCCATTTGCCCATTCGTCCAATTGTTCGACAAAGGAAGCTATGTGCCACACTAATTGGCCCAGTATTCTTTATTTTATGTTTAAATCATTATAAATGAAATGTAATAAACAGGACTGAAGGTTAAATAGGGTAATGCCTTTAATTGCCATGAGAATCTATTTTTAGATTCTGGATTATATTTAGTTTCGAAAACAGTTCAAAGTTTTATGGCTGTTGAGGAGATATTGAGGAGAACTATGACTACTTATAGAAAGGCTTCTTTTAATAACTGTGTGAATCTATCAACTGTGTCAATTCCCATTCACATTTACACTCTTCAATAATAAACAAATGTTTCACTTGCTGTAGAGGCCTAGCCTTGCCAACAGACCACGTTTCCATCTTTTTGCCAACCCAACACACAATTAATTAATTTAAATCGTTACTTATTTTTTACTTTCTCATTAAAAAAGTATTCTAGTGGGGCGAAGATTCGATTTTGTGATTTTAATAGATTACACGTTTTGAATCCAAAATAGTGTTTTTTTATGATGTCTATCTGTCGCCTGTGCAGACACGCGGAGCCCAAACTACTGGGCCGATTTTGACAAAATAAAATGTAATCCATTTTAATAGGAATCCAACGATAAGCCGTTGTCCCGGGAAAAATCTAGTTTTTTAGAAAATAGTTTTAAACTCAGACGAAGAATGCCCGGATTCGATTCCCCTCCGAAAAGTCATTTTTATGGTAAATTTTGATAATAATTTAATGTATCTACAAAAATTCGTAAACTAATAAATAGAAAACAGATCGTTTATTAGAAATGTTTTCTGATTTGTCTCAGACCGATTTTTTCTTTAATAAATTACGTAGATTATTTTCTGAATGATCTCTGTGTGTGCAGTGTGCATGCATTTGTTTAAGTTAAGTTAAGTTAACAATAAAAATGAATTTTAGTTTCTAAATATGTATATCTATCTCAATACAATTTTGTACTTTAATAACCTATGCTATGCTGTATGCATATGTTGAGAACGGGACGTATAAGTTTGAAATATTTTATTTATAGTTGTTTATTTTATATTTTTAAGATAGAATACTCTATATTGTTATTATTCTTCTAGAGCTGATGGTGCTAAACGTTTGCGTGTTTAGGATCAGTATTTGTGTCATTAGAGCTGGAGCTGACTCTTTGTGCAGTATTTCACGGGCTCCAGCTTGATGTTCCATCTAATGTTTGGATACAAGCCCATACTTTTCCCCTAAGGTACTATTTAAAGGGAAGTCCCATTTCCTGTCTTGCAAGCCACCCCTTGATGTCTTTCCGGCCATACTCTTACTTTAGGAGTACATTCTGAGTGCATGCCTTGTCTAATGTCGCGTCAAGTAAATGTTTATGTTTATATATATATGTGCGTATAAAAGTCAGAATGTTTCTATGAAGAGTTAAGAAAAGATTAAATAAAAAGTAAGAATTTCTCTTCACTTCCTTTTTTTCTTATTCCTTAAGGGAACATGGTATATGTTCACACTGCCTCTCACTCTTGATATATATATATATATATATCCTTCTAAGACTAAAGGGTTTTAAAATTGGTCATAGTCACCGTAAAGCACTAAGTCGTAGCATTTACAAAAGAGGAATCATTTCTCCTTATCTTTAGAGTAGAATTTATTAATTTAAATATACAATTATTATTGAAGAATATTAGGTTAGAAAAATTACTTTTTTTGAGCAGAAAAGTAATAAAAAATAAATTTTAAAAACAATAATTAAATGTAAATTAATTAGGTAAAAGGAATAAAATTCAAAGCCCAGGAAATTAAATTTCAAGACGATTTTAACATTATATATTATCTTCTTTTGGAATATACATATAGTTATTTTGGAAAAGTTAGAAAATTAGTACAGTAGATACAAATGCTTGGGCTCCTTTTCCTTTATTATAAAGTATAATGTTTATGGATTTAATTGTATTGAATATTTATAAGTAGGTATTACATTTTACTGTTTTAATCAAATGGGTTTTTTTAATACAGGTGTTAAAATAAAAATATAACTTAAAATAAAATATAAGCTTATAACATTAGAACTACTTTAAACATTTGTAAATTTTGCGTTAGAGCACTGCTAAATTTCTATCGTTAGCTCTATTATATAGGTTAAAGAGATAACCTAGTCTAATATTTAGTTTTGAAGTAATATTAACGCTCTTGGGGGAAATTATTCTCTATATAGTAAGTAAATACTTCAGCGCAAATTATTGCTTTTTTCGGAGATCACTTTTAGGAAGATTCATTTAATTATTTCTAGAAATTATAAGTAAAAGAGAACTAGGAATGAAATGAAGATTCCTGAGAACGATAAAACAAAAATTTTTTGGTTATACGTGTTAAGATTTTCCCATTTTTGTGATCTATTAGTTTTGTTCCAATACCACAGAATTTATTGTTCATTGTTAAAAAATATTGCCGTTTTACGAAACTGGAACTCTAGTACTTCATGTTGTCACTTATTTGATGTAGGGATTACAGCAGTTTTGTGAGGTAGAGTTTGAAATCAAATGGTTGTATATCAATCAGTGAAGATAATAATGGATGTTTTTAGTCGTATATCTCCCTTGTATAGTATAGGTCCTGAACTAGACACCTGAATTTTACCTCTAACTTTGAAAAATATTCTGACGAGGTTTTCGTCCCATCTCGGGTAAACATAGCGGATTAATGTTACAATGGTTTAATCACTGGTCCAAATAATTTGAAAACACGTTTCCACCCAAAACCGTTTTCCAGTTGAGAACATTTTAGAATTATTCTCTTCTTTCAAACATTTTATATATCCATTGCGCTAACTGTCACTGTATGTGTGGGTGTGCAACATTTAATCAGAAAGTGTTTTATTATTAAATAAATTGACCTAATATTTGTATTCAGCTCACACAAGGTGTCTAAAGGCAATTTAAACAAATAGGATGAGTTTGTTCCAGCATAATCGATCCAGCTGTATCAAGATGGCGGCCATTTAAAATTGGGTACTTTCAGAAATAAGTTGGGTTAGAGACAGATATACAAGCGCAGTTACGTTATTTTGATCCTCGTTATTTCCTTTAGGTGTAGGACCATAAAAATAACATTTACTAGCTCTCAGAAACGAATTTAATTTTCAGGCCAATCACTTGCGTCTTTGTTATCTTTCTTAAACACCTTAATCAACACTATATTTATGTAATTGACAAATTAATTATCCACTTTAAATGTCACTATTTTTTTGTATATTAAATATTTGATGTTTACTTACTACAATTATTTAGTTAACTGTTTAACTTCATGCTATTCAATTTAGTAAGTTTTATTTTTCGTTTAAAGAAACTTATCTTTATTATTAATTAATTTCCTTTTCCAAGCCTTAATTTAAGTTACTACTTAAGAAAAATTACTCAATGAATGGGCCAACTGCGCACTTGAGCTCAATTAAATAAATGAATGATAAATTGAGGTCGTATAAATCTTGGGTCCTTTTTAGCCCGAAGGGTATCTATCTTGCCTGTCCCTTTCTGCTCCTAAATTAAATAACATTTCACTGTTGACACTTGCCACAATATCAAAGGGCTTTTCTCATCTCGCTTCAGTGACATTTTCAATTGCATAGGCTTTATTTCTAGCTATGGTAATTCTATAATATATATATACATATATATATCTGCAAAGTAATACCGTGATTTTGCTCACTGCAATATGGTTTACAATTTGTGTTACTGAGAGACACCTAGGGATGTGCCACGCAAGCGTGACACATAGGAACTGTTCCAACACCAGACAAACGTCACAAAGATGTTGGCTCGGCAAAACGCCATGTCCTGCATCGTTTCGTCGCTACCGACTCATCAGGGGCCCGACGATGCCCACCCAACTCTGGACCTATA
>KZ651353.1:208780-246237 GCA_001010745.2 Gerris buenoi
CATATATATATATATATGCATGCAAAGTGTAATAAATTTAAAATATTTACTGAAACTTTTAAGTATATTTATTATACATTATTTTATTTTTGTTTAAATTTTATTTTTAGATTTAAAAGTTTTTTTTTTTTAAACAAATTCTAGATTTTTCTATTAATAATCAGTGAAATGTATATATTGATAATATGTTGGCTCCACACATTGGCTTTACATGGCCGAACAAATGTTTGATCTAATATTGGCTGTTCTTTCAAACTTTTCAAGGGGACATTCAAATATTGACTATGCAAAAGCCACATCATCAGGTCCATCAGTTATCAGGTCTGGCCGACTTTAACATGTCACTGTCTTAGACTGATGATGACCTCTAACATATACCTTCTGTGTAGCGACTGCGGTAGATAGTTATTCTGTTGACTTTGAACGTCCGCCGAACTGGTTCACCGAAACCAGTACTCTTACACTAGGTTAGCTCTCGGTAAGACCAATGACTAATGTGTGAAGGGGAAGCTGGCATTTATGAGCATAATATGGTAGTCCCATAATGTGGGACAAAAACCGACAAACCTACGGCAATTGGCCAATTCAATCGCCAACCTCCGCTAGCTCTACATCGGCCAATTGACCGACGAATTCGAATCAGATTGGTCGATACTGCGGGACAGTGTCCAGGCCCCTGAACAAGTTTTTTGTTGATATTATTATTCGTTTTGTGGCAACAAAAAATGGGTACTACTTATTCAAAAGCAGCTGCCTCCCCCCCCCCTTTACTTAGACCNTACTGTAAATCATGGGCGTCGTCTGCAGTTAAATTAATGGGGGAGGGGGATTTATGGTGGGGAGTCCGAGGGTCCTCCCCCGGATAATTTTGAAAATTGACCTCTCAAAACAGCGGTTTAATGCATTTCTGAGGTGAAATTGAATATTAGGTGATAAGATAATTTGCACATATCCCAAATTTACCCCCTCTTAAATGAAAATATGACTAAACTGTATGTAACAACAATTACTCCTAAAGTAATTACTTAGACCCCGTATCCATTACTTGTACCCCGTACCCCTATGTACCAAAATTTCAATTTCGAAAATTCATGCTGACAGTGATTTTTCTTGCTTTGAAGGGCAAGTGTGCAAATTTTCATCGAGATCGGATTCAAACTGTAGACTAGTATAAAGAACATACATACATACGCATATGTTGACTTTTTGATATATTTTTCCATTTTATCTCTTCAAAATGTACATAATAACAATTACTGTATACTCGTAAA
This sequence comes from Gerris buenoi, assembly GCA_001010745.2. Taxonomy (NCBI): domain Eukaryota; kingdom Metazoa; phylum Arthropoda; class Insecta; order Hemiptera; family Gerridae; genus Gerris; species Gerris buenoi. The sequence goes on from KZ651353.1 coordinate 210,052, forward strand.
GAGATTTTCAACGGTGTGCATCATGAAGGGTTTTCATATAACTTTGCCATTGCATGGGCGTCGCGTCGTCTGCAGTTAATAAAGGGGGGAGGGGGTATTTATGGTAGGGGGTCCGAGGGTCCTGTTGTTTGACACGTCTATATTTGTTAATATAATACACGGTCAAAATGTTTGCGCAAACTATAGAGGCCTTTACTTGTGCATGGTGCATGAATAAGGTCCTTAACTAACTCATTTTTATAAGTTTGCCAGCTATGACCTGTAAGCAAGTGCAATTTGCTTTGCTTTCTGTTACCAAAAAAAAAATAAAGTTATTGTCTGGTCGACCCATGTAATTTTTACAAACAATTTATTTTAAATGTTGCATTTTATTTAACTTCTTTAAAAAGAAAACAAAAGACTCGTATATGTAAAGCCTATTTAAATTGAAGTTTTAATCTCGCATTTTCTCCAGTCGTGTCCTTTTTTCTTTAAAATATAACACAAATTAAAAATAATTTGTTACATCGTTAGTATTATATGTGTCTTAATTAAAACAACATTGAATGAGATTATTTCAAAAAGAGATTTAAAAAATAGATTCTATCCTGTTTTAGTCCTATACATTTTTCCTTAAAATTCAAGTCGTTAAAAATGGATGTACCTTATACCTTATTAATATTTTTTTTTTTTTTCATTAAACTTTTAATATATGAAAATTAAAAAAAAAAATGAAATTTTTTATGTACATACAAGTATGCAAATAATGTCCTTTGTAAATTTTCATTAAACTTTTAATATTTTATACCTTTGTTATTTTTTATATACATGGAAGATGAAAGTAGTAAGATAAAAAGTTGTTATTAACATCAAATAATATGTAAATTACATTACACATTTCATATTATCTTATAATTATGCTAAAGTTTAATTTACATAGAAGACAATGTTATTCTGAGTTTATTGTTTATCAGGATGAGGGTCGAGGGTCCTTATGCTATCATTTACCTTATCATTGAATTTCCTTTCTGTTGAGTTAGATTGTTGAGCCTGCTTAAATTATTTAACATAAAGTGTAAGAATTCTACATATGAATGATGTCTTTAAAGAAAAATAGACTGTCATTTGGTGTGGCACATAGCTTCCTCGTATCTTAACATATACTTTATTGATTTTATGCTTTTTATTGCAAAAGAATTATTAAATTAAAATAAATTATTAGAATCGGACGTGTAGTTTTTAATAGACCGAGAGACCAAACTGACATTCACGGAACCAAAAATTTTCCCTGATGTCTGAAACGGATTTCTGATTTTGAATCTTTGAAATTGGACTTCTAAAACATTTTCGTTCTTCTGAACGATCACATAGCTGCCGTTACCTTCGAAAAGTTCGGAAGCAAAACTATTGCACTATTTTAAATTTCGTAAGCTTTGCAGTGTTGCTTCCGAGCTTACCGAAGGTAACGGCAGCTATGTGATCGTTCTGATCAACGAAAATATTTTAGGTGTCTGATTTCAAAAAGTCAAAATCAGAAATCCGTTTCAGACATCAGGGACCATTATACTAAGCTTGTATTCTATATTTGATGTTAGAAATAAATATCCTATAAAATGATGAGGATAAATAAACATAAAATGATAATGTTGGATAAATATCCAACATGATAATGATGATAGTGATTTTCATTTAACTTCCTAAATATTTATGAGTTTTTATTGTCTAGATTTCATATTATACCTACTTAATTGTAGTACCTACTTATATGATGAGAACATATTGTCGAACCGATTTTTTAATTTTAAATTCGTCGATTTGGAATTACAGGATTGTTGTTAAATTAAAGTCAGGTCGATTTATTGCTTAAAATAAAGCAAAACAGTAATCATATTGAAGCGGAAACAGAATTTAATTGATTGCCGCTATCCTATATTTTCCCTTACAATCAGTTTAGCGACGCAACTGAATGTTTTGGTTCATAATGCTAAGCTGTTACATTAGCATTATCTAATGGATCGATCTAAAATGCTAATGATGTTCAATGGAATTAGTAATGAAGTGTATCAGTTTGTGGTCAAAAGCGTTTGTCATAGCTTGACCAGTTTACAATTCAAAGAACTAGAAAATAGGTAAATAATTCTGGGTCAAAAACAAAATTTTATCAGAGTTAGTAAGTATTTGATTTCGAAATTGCCGTATATAAGTTGTCGGATATTAATACATTTATAATTATGTACACAGATCGAAGGTGAAAAATTATTTAGTCATTAAAATAAAATAAGTCATCCTCGTTTTAAACACGCAATACATAAAGTTAGTTTGGAAGTAAACAAAATAGTAATATTATTATTACTTTGGTGTTACTAATGGACCATAATAATGCTTAGTATAACTGAGCCAAAGGCAGTAAATAAATAACTACTAAACAAGAACGGTTATTTCTAACTTAATCGACGAGGCTACTCTTCGGACTCCTACCACTAATAAATTGTTATTTATGGCCCTAGAAGAGATTAATTTTTAGTTTATGAGTAGAACTCATAGACGAAATTTGCTCATTTATTGTCGAAACCCCTCAATAAGTAATGTTAAAAGTAGTCTTCCATGAATGTTGCACATAGCTTTCTCTCGTTCTATTATTGTCTTCATACGAAACATATACGCTATCTGATTTCACTCCAGAATGTTTTTTACTATTGCGATATTTCTGACTTAATGCAACTCTTAAACAAAAAACTAACTTATCTTGTAGGACTTGAAGTGACGCAGATTTTAGACCCGACCTCTCCAGCGCTCTCTATTGCCAAAAAAAAGGTGTTGTTGACAGTGTACCATATTATCAAGAGTACTTTTTTACGTGAAGACAAAACTCAAAAAAAAAAAAATCTTATCTCGTAAGGACAATTTGCAGATGGTACCTTACTGTGAAATTATATGTTTGGGGAACTCATGTTAAAGACTAAATAAAAATTATTAGAAAACTTAATTAAATTGCAATTTAATAATTACTGCCCTTTTCGTATGAACATGAGCATTCGAGTTCTCCCTGAGTCAGACTGTTTAAACGGATGTCTCAAGAAAATTAAAAGTGTTTTTTTGTTGTTTTTTTTTTTTGTTTCGATTCCCAGTGAGGTCCCACCGTATACAATATTAATTTATGCAGACGGTTAAAATTATTGCTTTAGTTACATCAGGCCTTAGGTAGTAAGCTTAGAAGAAAAACAAAATGAATGATTAATTCTTGATTTGTTTATTGAATTATATTATAAATAGCCATCAATTAATAACTTCTCATTTTTATTTCTATAGTAGATAGATAAGTGTTAATGATTAATTAAAATTTCTTCACAAGGATAAATTCCATTGATAGATTTTTTTTCATCTGTTTATAATACGGTAGACTAATACCCGCAAATAATTCTAGTGAAGCGGGTTTAGAGAAATTTCCATTTTGAAGGGGGTTTGTTTTATCATCATTTAAATGTGATTTAATTTTTTATTTTCTCTTGTTTAATACATTCAACTTCGTTTAATGTTTTCATATTATACCTTTTCTGGAATTAATCTCTATTTTTTAGTTCGTTGTTAAATTATATTAAAAATATAATTTAATGATCTCCTTATTAAATTATACATAAAGATGTTTTAAGAGATACGAATATCTAAATGACAGGTGAGATTATAGAATTTTTAATGTTGATAATTATGCTAATATAATTAATAATAATTATTCTTATTATTTTTTATTTTTGTTTTATTAGGGTGTCAGACAACTAGGTAATATACACCCAATAATAATTCTTATAAAAATTGATTGGGTTGATATATTTTTCGACTGGGAAAATAAATTTAAAAAATGTAAAATGGGTTGTTAAAATTTAAGTGATTTTAAAAATTAGCAGATTTCAATTTGTTTTATTTTTACTTTTTTTATAAATGCATTCAGAAAGTAATATTTATTTATGGATTGACATAAATGTATCAATTTAAAATCTAAAATAAATTCTAGAGGTGAGTCCGTTTTAATAGAAATGTAAATTTTAAGGTCGTTATTCATTTAAATATGAAATAAAAATATGAATATTTAAAAATTGTAGAACTTTAAATATTATTATACTTTTAAATAATAATAAAAAAAAAAATATATNGTTCAGGGGCGATATTCACGTTGTGGAGTACCTTACTGGTAAACCAGTTCAGGGGCGATATTCACGTTGTGGAGTACCTTACTGGTAAACCAGTTCAGGGGCGATATTCACGTTGTGGAGTACCTTACTGGTAAACCAGTTCAGGGGCGATATTCACGTTGTGGAGTACCTTACTGGTAAACCAGTTCAGGGGCGATATTCACGTTGTGGAGTACCTTACTGGTAAACCAGTTCAGGGGCGATATTCACGTTGTGGAGTACCTTACTGGTAAACCAGTTCAGGGGCGATATTCACGTTGTGGAGTACCTTACTGGTAAACCAGTTCAGGGGCGATATTCACGTTGTGGAGTACCTTACTGGTAAACCAGTTCAGGGGCGATATTCACGTTGTGGAGTACCTTACTGGTAAACCAGTTCAGGGGCGATATTCACGTTGTGGAGTACCTTACTGGTAAACCAGTTCAGGGGCGATATTCACGTTGTGGAGTACCTTACTGGTAAACCAGTTCAGGGGCGATATTCACGTTGTGGAGTACCTTACTGGTAAACCAGTTCAGGGGCGATATTCACGTTGTGGAGTACCTTACTGGTAAACCAGTTCAGGGGCGATATTCACGTTGTGGAGTACCTTACTGGTAAACCAGTTCAGGGGCGATATTCACGTTGTGGAGTACCTTACTGATAAACCAGTTCAGAGGCGATATTCACGTTGTGGAGTACCTTACTGGTAAACCAGTTCAGGGGCGATATTCACGTTGTGGCATACCTGACTGGTAAACCAGTTCAGGGGCGATATTCATGTTGTGAATATCATCTGGGTTACCGAAGCTTGTGTGTTTTCAAGTTATGACTTATAGCTTACATAGTTATGATTTCACTGAAGCATGCATGCTCCGGTTACCTTTACAGGTATACCTCAAACCTCAATGTGTATGGCCGGCTTAGTAGGTTTGTGTGAGTAATGGTGCTATGTTGTCTTAAAAGGAAAAAAAATATACCAGCCTTAAACATAAATGATTATGTGTAGGTTATTTAAGTTCTATTGTAGGATAACCTGATTTACACCTAACTTGAAGTAATCATAACCTCAATATCTCTAACTTCTCTGAGAATCAATCCCAGACTATTGTTAGTTTTGGATGGATTTAGTTCATAAATGACTAACTTCAACAAATGGTCTTTTTATCGTACCATTTTCGATTAGAAAAGAATTAACCTCAGTTATCAAGCCATAAACCATTATACTTACCATCTTGTACGAAGTTATGTTATATGCCAATAAAATAAATATATTTTACTAATAACCATGTTTGAACTTAAGTTAGCAGGGAACTGTTTTTCTATAGAAATGGTTTGAAAAGGGCTATTCTCTGGTTCCAAAATGCAATCAAGGTTTCGGATTTAATTAGACTTATATTTAACCTTTCTTTGAAGTGAAAAGCAGAAAATTAAATTCTCTTAGTTATAGATATTTATCTACTACCTTTAGTAGGTATTTGCCTTAGTGAAGCGAAGCTAATACCCTTTGACTGTAACCTGATTACCTGACTAAAGGGAAGACGAATCTCCTGGGACAAAGTAAACTTTAAATCTGGGTTAGACTTTTCGTGGAAAGCTTTGTTGTATTGCGGAGTCTATTCTATTGTAAGAGGCCGTGTCATGCGTCATCTAGTTAACATCGAAATGTCATCTACAAATTTCCGTTGTCCCATTACTTCTTATACTTAGCGACCTTTAATAATTATTTATTATTAGCTATTTAGCTTATAATACAACTTTCACAAGCATTTAACGCTGCGCTCTGTTGTTTAATATTTTCATATTTGGACCTTTTATTACTTTCTCATCTAAAGAGAAATTCGATTTTGAGATTTTGATGAATCCACACGTTTTGAGGTTCCCTGAGTACAAAAAAATGATTAAATAATGTCTGTCTGTCGTCTATGCAGACGCGTTGAGCCTAAACTACTGGGCCGTTTTTTTAAAAATTTGGCATGTTCAGAAAAATCATACTCCGATGCGACATCAAGAAATGAAATTTTAGCTCCAAATTGGGGGGCGCAACTACTGAAAAAAAAATTAATTCTTGAAAACGGTTTCGACAACTTTGATTTACAAAAAAATCAAAACTCTAGTCCATTTAAATACAAATCTAACAATATCAGCCGTTTCCCGGAGAAAAAATCGAGTTCCGCTTTAAACGCGCGGACAGAGAGAGGACAGGTTCGATTCCCCGCCGAGGTGAAGTTTTCTTTGTGATAAATTTTGATAAAATGTCTAATAATAATTTATGGTACCTACGAAAACACGAAATATAGAAAATAAAAACACTGGGCTGTGTAATGATGAACTCGTATACGAGAAAGTTTATCTGTGTTGTCTCGGACCGATTTTTTTTTTTGTTTTTTTATGCTCTCAACACAACTGTAAAACTGTAGACGCTTCATGAATACAATTAGTTAGCAATTGCGTGTTGTATACCACTTAAAGACAACAGTACTATTATAAAATATTTACAATTTAATATTGTTACCCTTATATAGTGCTATATAGACAAAAAAAACTACCCTTTTAAATACCCTCTGAATTGAGGTGACCGGCAGTCTTTTTTTTATGACAATGGTTTTTAATCATTGTTTTGTTACAGTTTTTTCATTTTTAGTTAGATTTACAGTCTATAAGATTAGAGTTGGCACAATCGAAGGCGGGAAACAACAAACGTGGAGGTAGTTTTGGGGTTATAAAAAGGGAAAATTAGTGATGCCATGTTATATTTTTTTTGTGGAACAGGGGTAGAGTAGAGCATACTTTTTCCGAAGTTGCATTCAACATGGGGGACAAATGAAATAGTTTCCCTCAAAATTTTCCCACCTGTTGATTGTGCCAACTCTAATCTTATAGACTGTAGTATTTTTCTGTAGTATTCTAGTAGTATTTTTATTCTGTTTTATATTTTATTTGCACCAGTTTTTTTTTTTTTACAAAGATGTTACTTTTAATTATTATTTCAAGCTCAATATTTAATATGGCTTCGATGGCATTCGTACAAGAAAACTCAAAGTAAATTCTTGTAAATTATTAATTAAATATCATCTTTGTCATTAGATATGACGGAAAACGTTCATTTACATTATTTATTATAATTGTCATTTTTCAAATGTTTCACTCTAATGAGTAATGTTTTTGAGAGGGATTCAATCCGTTTTGGGATTTGAAAGGTTCATAATTTACAACGTGAATAAGCTTTGAAAATATTTCGTGTATCGAAGTTATGAATATTTATGTGTTGAATTTATTGAATTGCTGATTCCGTTAGTTTCAAGACGGTTTATGATTTTTGAATAATAACACCAGGTTTTGTATTTATTTTGTTAATTTATATGACATTGACTTTGAGTAGTAGTAACTCAATGTATGTGTAATACACTGTGTATGTGTAAGTGTCTAATGTGCTACTAAAAGCAACAATTTTATTTATGTAAACATTATTATTTTTTGAAATATTTTTGTATTTTTAAAATGTCGCATTTTTACTTCTTCAATTTTATATAAAATGTCCTTGTAAACTAAATTATTTTTTTAAAAATATTAATAAGCTTTTAATTAAATTAATGATAGGTAATAAAACATAAAAATTAATCAACTATTTTATTTTCTTTTGCTTGACCTGAAGCGTATAATTGACTTGTTCTATTTTTCTTTGCTTCTTGGTTATTACAAAAACAGGTTATATTTAAAATATGGAAAAAGGTCATGCGACTTTAATAATGCAATTTTATACAGTTCATTAAAAATGTTCCTTTGACATAATTTTTTTAATGCAAACTATTTTGATGATTGCTAACTAGACATATTTTTATTTTTTACTACCAAAAGAACCCATTAATGGTATTAATATATTAAATCTTTTCAATCAAGGTAAACACGGTTTAAATTCGTTTAATGAAAGATAATAACATATAATCAACTGTAAATGGACATTGAAGATATTTATGAGAGTCAGTCAATATAAGAAAATAAACCTTTAAAACTAAGATATTTGAGAAAAATTAAAAACAAAATTCAAAATGGATACTGTTTAATAAAAACCGATTTCGTCCACTTTTGTTGTTCATTATCTGTGCAGAAATTATTACCTTTTTAAAGCTGGCTTATTTACTTACTTCAAACTAAAAAAAATCGAACAGTAATTAAAAAATCAATTTAGTTTTCAGTTATCATTTTAAAATTTTATCTTTTCTTAAACTGAAAACACTTTTCAATGCATTAGTCGAATAATTTAAGAAAAGCTTATATTTCCGTAGAAGAAACTACATTTGGAAATTATTGAATTAAAATACAAATTTATTTTTACATTCGATTCTTTACCATACTTCTATAATGTAATAAATGTTAAAGTAATGAAGGCAATACAATAATGTGATATAATATGCTCATAAAAATACTCTTACAAATTTTAGAAAAATATATAAATTTAACATAATACATATCAACATTTGCTCTATAATTTTGTTATACTCAATAAAAATTGCAACACCTGGTTTATGTTTATGTTATGTACATATTATCTCTTCTTAAACCAACAGTTTTATAACATACTTGAAGGAGAGGAGGAGATAAGCAAAGAATAGTTTATAGATACATAAATATATATTTTTTAATACCTACTTTTAGCTTCCCTTGAATATAAAAATAGAGTAATATGTTTGTTGAACTACTCTTATTCTATTAATCCTTTTGCTTTTTCGTATATATTTTTTTCTTACATAAATATTATATTTATAATTTTTTTTAATCCAAAAAATACTTTCTTTGCTATATTTATGTTTCCCAAGGATTTCTTTCTTTTTTCCGCTTTGCGTTTTCTGTATGACGTCATATACAGTTGTTACCTTTTTCTTCTATAGAACGTTGTTCGTGAAGGTGGATGTGCTTATACTCGTCCTTTTCATTCCGTTCAAAGGTCGTAAGAGAGTTTCTCTTTTTAAGGTTCACCCTTTATCCAAATTTCGGCTTCTTCTCAGAGCATTTCCATCTCCCTTATTTTTAAGGACTAACCTATTATGACGACTTCTTTTTTCTCAACTTTATCAAAAGTAGAGATAATATTTTATCTCTTTTTATTTTCATATCTAGAATTAAATTATTTTCATCTTTGTTTTATTTGTATTTTTTCCCTCTTGAAATATATACAGTAGTCTTTATGTTTTGAAGAAGCATTTCTATTTATATAATAAATGTCAGGGGTGAGAGTGACAAAATGACGTCACTTCTTTTGTTTTTTTGTCGACCCCTTACAAACTTCATTGTAACTTGTAAGAATTATAATTTATTGAAACTACACTCTAAGAAAAACTAAGAATAATAGACTCAGGCACCGGGATTTGAACCCAAACCTACGATAATTCTAGTATAGCGTTCTAACAATTAAGCAATTATACAACACTGGAAGATAACTGTTCTCTTTCGAAGCAATAGATTAGTCCCATCATTTAGAAAATGTTGTTATACTTTAAATAAAATTAGATTTTTTTGACAGTTAAATGTTGTTTGTTTAATACTTATTTGTAATTTTACATAATATTATAATATATATTTATATATAATATATAAGTGAGTACCTATTAGATTCTCGTTCTTAGCTTAGAAGTTGGTTATTTTTAATGAATTCATTAAAATTAATGAATACATCAAATGATGGGTTTATAAATAAAACCTTTTTTCTGAATTTGTTTTTGTTACAAAAGAAGGCTGGTTTAGTGTAATTTCAATTTTCAATATTTTACTTAGTCATAAAAGGAAGCTAACATCAAATTTCAAGGTTCTAGTACAGCAATGATTCGGAGATATCGCCAAATTTCGCTTCTAAATGAGCGCCATCTTAAATCATGATGGTGGATCGTAAAAATATCCCTTAGCGAACACTTATTTGCTAAGAGGAACGGTATACAAAATTTCATGATCATATAGTGTGATGATAATTTCATATGGTGGATGATAATTTTATGGTCCAATGGTGCAATATTGTGATAATTCAATGGTGTTTGACTTTTTGAGAGTAGTTATGGTTTTTAAACGTTATGGATTTGTTTGGTGGATTAGGTTTATTTTTATTATTGAGGACTGAAATTGCTACCTTTATTTATATTATTTAATGTTTTTCCTTGGAAAAATCATTCAATAATATAAGTTTTTTTTTTTTTTTTTTTTTTTTTGAAAAAATGAAAATTAAAAAGAATCAGGCAAAATTGGTGTAGCTGGTTTTAAAATTATAGTTTTCCCATTAGCTCCACTACTTTGCTGGTAAATTACTTCGAACAATATTATTATCTAAACTTTAATAATTAATTTAAATAGATTATTCCTCTAACTCTTCACCTAAATTCTCTCTCTAAGATTGCTCTTTAAACAATAACGCATTCAAGCGTCGCGACGTCAAACTTAGTACATCTTTTAAGAGGAATGGCGGTACTTAGCCCTTTGTTCCATACTTTAACCCTTCTTCTGCTTAAAACTACTTCTCTTAAAATTATTATTTTTCCAAAGATTTTCTTGAATGTTTTTATTTTATTACTCCATTGAAACTATGTATTGTATTTTATGAAATTATTTTTAACTAATTATTTGCTTTCGTTTGTTTTAGGTAAGTGTTAATCTTTTCATCGTTATTGTAAGTACTTACATTTTTTAAAAAAATGTTTTGAGGAAAATAGTAACTTCTATGTAAAAAAATCATGAGCTTCTTTTGATACCACTACTTATAAAATGATTATCTATGCTAAGCTTCTTGTGTTACCATATATTTATATATATTACTATGTATTTACAATAATATTATTATTTACTCTAGAATTTATTTGTTTGTTTTTGTTAAAATTAAGTACATTCTAAGTGAATTGACTACTTAAAATGAAAGTAGATCTTTGAGATGGTGGTCATTTACTTATTGAAGTCTTCTGATTGGTTAGGTTGTGTCAGTCATTTGTATTCTAACCCACTTTATTTTTTAACTATTTTGACACGCGTTCTTTTTTTAATATTGTCTGCTAAGTTTTATTTTCACAGTTGTTTACAAAATCTCGGCTGTATAAACTCGTCAAATCTATTATTTTATTGATTGTTTGTTTTTACTCGTATTTTACGATATTAGGCAAAACTCTATTCTTAAGGCCAACATACACGATCAAAAATTTGCGCAAACCTGTTGTCGGGAAAATTTAGTTAAAAATCATGTTTGCGCAAACGCCAAGCAGCCGTGTACGGGGGCCGTGTAAGATAGCATTTGATTATCCAAATTAAAGTGTGCTTTTACGTTTTAATTTATTCGCATTAAACATATTCTCTCTTTCTAAACGATTATTTAGAAATTCCAAGCTCTTCATACTCTAGATATTAGTTATTTTTTGTTAAAAAAAAGTTTATTTTTGGAACCAGAATATGCGTACTTACAACAAATACATACTTTTTCGGATAAGCTTTTATCAGATCTCTTTTTTTGTACTTCAGTTCTGTTACGTTTAATTTAGACTGACTGTTGACTTATAAATCCTGGAAAGTTGAATAGGGTTTTTTTTATTTTTTTATTTCAGTATTAAACATTGGCCCTTATTACTGTTTCCTGGCTTTTTCTTCTAAAAGCGGCTTTAAACCCTCATTATTCGTAATTTAGGGTTTTTCTCCACTTGAGCCTCCTATAATGTTCTCTTACGTCATGTTCTTCTTTGTTTAATACCTTGCTTTTTCACTTCTACTTTTTTTATATTAGGCACTTTTTTCTGAGCATGAGAATTCTTTTGTGGCCAACCTCATTTTTACATTTTTTTTTACGTTTCAAACAACTTAGTTACTCATTTTAAATTGTTTGATGATTTCAGAAACAGAATTAATTTTGAAAAGAATTGGGTGTGTAAGTCATCTTGAAGGATTTTTAGAAATAGCCTCTTCACGTTTAAATTTGTTTTATACATTTACACAATGTTAAAAAGTTAGTGTTTTAGTGATGTCGCACATCGAATATCGCTGTTGCCTCCTTTTCTGAGTTTCCATGTTATCGTTTTCGTAGCTGAGCGACTCTTAACATGCAATGCAAACTCAGCTGTGGGTGGAGTCCTCCACGATAGTCGCCAGGCGACTATCGCTGGAGTCGCGTCTATCTTCTAGGTTAACTAAAAAGCGGAGTAAATGTTAAGTAGCAATATTTTACTAACAAAGTTAAAAATTTAATTATTTATAACCAGTTTTTTATAACAAAGAAGAAAAAAGCGAAAAATCACCTAGAGGAAAATAATAATTTTTTTAAAGGAGAAAAAACATCCTTACGATTCAATTTGGCAATAGCAAGATGAGTAGGCTGGAAGGGACAGTTTGAGGGGAATGAAAAAAAGGATTAAATTTAAACCGAAAAGTCGGTAGAGAATTATTCATGGAAGGATTGACACGAAGGAAATTGACAAGGGTGGCTTAATGATAAGAGGGAGGTTTTGCAGAGGCCGGAGGCTCCATCGCCTCAATCTCGTGAAATTGGCGAGGAACCTACTTCGGCACTAGGAAGGAGTTAAGTCAGCAATCCCCCGACAAAATGGAGAGAGAGGTACTGAATTCGTAAAGGGAGACTTACGAAGAAGAATATCCTGGAAATAAAACAAGGAAAAATGGGAAAGGGTAGAAAATGAAGTGAAAGGATAAAGATAGAACCAAGACTATAGACTTCTCCTAAATTTAAGGGCCCGACAAGGAAAAAAAATACGAAAAAAAGGTTGAAATACACCCTGGATATCGAATCCGGTGAAATCCCGAAGGAAAAAGAAAAAGGAATCGAGTAAAAGAAATTGGACATAAAGAGAGTAAGCGTCCTCTTACTGGATAAATTGGAAAAAGGGAGAGGCTTCAGGAAATGAGATGTTTCAAAGAGTATTTTCAGAGTTAAAAAGGAGTCTGACCAACCTGACCAAAAACAGCGGCTTAAGTAAGCATCTGTTACTGTTTACTTGTTTTAGTTAAGCACTAGATATCGTTTAAATTATCGTTCGAATTATCGTTTAAATTCAATTAGCAAATCTGTTATATTTTAACCGAAGTAAGGAGTTGAAGGGAAGCAAAAAAATAAAGCCAGTTTTCTTTGGTAAATCTGCTTTTATTGTATCAAATTCGAAGGATATTTAGTAACTTGGATATTAAAACAAAAAGGAAGTATGTATGTATAAATAAGTTTATATTTAATTTATAAAAATATAATTTTATAATTGTAGCAAACCTTTGCATTATTAATAACTTGAGTTACCTGGGAAGAATTTTTGACTTATTATAGATGTCTTCAGTTAAATTGTTCATTTTTAAAATGCGCGCAGGAATTATTTTATTTTACATTATGAAATTATTTTTACATCTAATGTACTTTTGTATTATTATTGACATTGATTGTATGAATTCTATTATAACGTAGCAAATATAACGTTATAGAAAGAAATCTGAGCCGAAGTTTTTACTGAATTATATTTTTATAGGTGTTACTATTAGCGTTAAAGCAAGATCAAGATCGCTCTATAAATTGGGTCAGGGACGTATGAGATTCGTAGTGACACTAGAATTATGGATCTAGCACGTACTCTTTCCTTTTACTTCTCAGCTAATAAATGTATGTAGTAGAATTGTAGCATTACATTTGGTACAAAATATTTCTTTATACAAACTCGTGCAACAACTTCATATCAGAGGCTTGGTATTTTGAAAGTTAGTGTGTTTGTTCTTACGATAACAGGCTTAACATTTAATCGATTTTAATGAATTTAGGCACACAGGTGCATCTCTGCATATGTGACAACTGTAAACCATCTTCCAAGCTGTTCCAACTTACGTATGGATTGATGGGGAATCGTTTCCTAACTGAATTATACGGTCCAAACGAGTCTCACACAAATCCAAGTATCAGTTTGTACGACATGCGCTTTAAGCCACTCATGTCAACAGTTTCCTTAATTGTTTTAAATGCGGCTCCAAAGAGTCACAAATCCGTTCTATCCTAACGATGATTTTATTACAGTACAAAGTAAGCGCCTTCCCATAAAACATGTCCTAAACGATTCCTGAACGATCCACAAGATGATGCAAAGGAAACAAACCTCATGTACACAAATTGTGTTTTTTGAAGTGAAACCTTTTTTAGGCGCGGTAGACTAAATAGGCTTGGATGAAACGAAATTGCATGTAACGTAATTTGTGATTTGAGACTCGTCTAAGTGAAAGATTTTTTATAGGTAAATCACTGCCGACTTAAGCCTTTAATTGTATTTCTTGAAAATTAAAGATTTTAAGTGAAAAATAAAATATATATTATCAAATTAAATTTTTATATTTTGTTTTAATTATAAAAGAATATTCTAAAACTTTTATTTATAACCTATTTGATACTGTGGCATTAAACAATAAACTTATTGATTTTACTCTTTTATTCTCAACTTAGTGGTAGAAACCAGTAACTTATTATTGTTACTGTTATATAATAGTTATTATTATATAACAGTACAGTATTTACTCTTACTAAGTTAACACGCATACTGATGATGACATTATACGTCGAAACGTGTCTATTAATTATAAAAAATTGTGGTGACAATATTGTTGTGTTACATTTTATTAACCTCTCTAGTCATAATTATGGAAGTGGTACACAAAATCTCAGTCAAAACAACCAACTATTTAATAGTTATTGGCGCAAGTTATAATTAGTAAAGATTTTATTGGCTGTAAAGTTACGGTTATTGAAATTGTATACTTCTAATTAGTCTGTTATTAGTTGTAAACTATTTTGTTTATAAACTGTTCATCAGTTATCTCAAAATCAATAGCAACATAAATTATTAATTGTATTACGTAACCTCTACAGCAAACTTAATTTATTGCGGAAATTAAGTTTTATTTATTGTTTTAGTTATCAGATATAGTAATAATCCAAATTACCAAACTTTAATTCTCATAAGTATCAAGTATCTTGCTATAATGATGGGTTAGCTTATCTGCAAGTGGCATTTGTCACTTTTGGAAGTTGATAATTCCAGTAATCACATTCCTTGCCTTAGTAACTTTTAACTAACTTTGTCGTTGTTTCTCAACACATTCCCAACAAACTCCTAATTCCAGGCTCTTAGTATAAACATTAAATTTTCTTTCTTTTAACGCGTTGTATGGTTTATACAAATAACTCTTAAAGATTTATGTAGTACACCTATTCAAGTACGTAATTGTGGCTCTTGATTAAATCATTAGTTTAAAAAATTATGGGGAAAAGTCGCTGGTAGATCATTGCTAACAGCTATATTTTGGATTCCGGAGGTTACGGATACTATTCTATATACTCCGGCGAGGGGCTCTTTGCTCGCGGGAACAACACCCCCAGAATAACGGGTAGCTAGGTGAAGCGGCATCCATTTGGTTACGGAAGCCAATTATACAGCTGATAGATCGACACATTAACCCAGTGTCACCCTTTACATGTATGAGGTTTGTTCCAACCACACTTTAAACTGGTTTGAAACTGTCCGACGCATGCGCATCGGACCACACATGAACATTTTTTGCTTATGCACATGTGTCGTACAGTTTGAAACTAATTTGAAACTAGTTTGAAGTGTGGTTGGAACAAACCTATTTAGTTGTATTAGCCCTAATCCTGCCACGGGCTGTTGCACCACTTATTACTATTTTATGGTTTAAATAGTTTAAGACATTTTCTTCGTCTGCAAAGTACTCTTTTGTTTACCTTTAGAGTATCGTCTTTTTTATCCTCATATAGCCTTTAAACAATTCTCTTAGAAGAAGACCTAAACATACAATTCTTTAATTATTTTAGTGGAAGAATGAGAATCGAAGCTTTCTGGACCTACCAACCAGGTTTCTTTCAGACCTAGTAGGCGTAGTTTTTTCACCATTTATTTCGGTGTTTTCTCTAGTTATAATAACTCTTTTATCTATTGTTATGGAGGAGTACATTGTTCTTAATTTTTAATTAAGTTTCTCATGGGTTATTGAAAAAGACCGCTGGTCACTCTGCTGCATCGAAGGATGGTCCTAGTCTTTGTTCATTCCGTTCGACGAACCCTTCGTTTAAACAAAAGCATAATCAAAAAAGACACTAAGTTTTTAATTTGATTTCTTGGAAAAGCTAACTGATAACTATAACTACTCATATATGATTTCGATTAAGGATTATTGGGTCCAGATTTTAATAAGTGAAACTATCAAGAAAATATTATGAGCTTATTATATTCAATGATTTTTTAGTTTTAATTGAGTATTTAACGAAACTGGTAATTGTGCCTATCATCATATGGAAAATCACTTTTAAATAAGAATGTATCATAAAGGAAGTCATAACATATATCACATAGTATTAAGTAGCCTTGAAGTATAAACTTTATAATAGTTTTGTGTGCACTCAACCAATGAGTTTTAATATGTTTTAATCGAACAACAGTATTAGTTCTGTTTGGCTTTGTACCTATATTTTTTAATAGTCCCTACGTGCTGAATTGCACCTGAGTAAATTAATTTAATTGTCATGTAGATTTCAAATAACTATAGCTAGATTTATTTTCATAATGTTATCGTAGTAGGTGCTTATAGATTAATTAACGTTATTTGGATTATTGTCTTGGTTCTAGTTTGTCCTCAACTAAATGAGTGACAGTATACTGTGTAATAAGTCCAATCTCTCCATAGAGACATTACATTTAAAAGATTACTTCAACTAAATTATAATTGTTCAGTTAGTTATATAGTACATATTAATATCCATTAAACTTTGCTGCCACTGCATGATAATATAATTAAATGCATTAAATGATTCAAATAAATTTTAAGCTTCAATTCATAGTATTGTTGTGGTGTATAAAATTGCTTCGCTTCTGGGTCTGGGGAGGTAACTCTTATTATAGATGATGAGGAGCAGGCAAACCTCTAATTTAGAGAGGCGAATCAAGTCTGATGAATACAGTCGTTTGTTTTGAATTGAAGGAGCCACTTGACTTGCATGAAGTTGACTGTACTAGTGTTTTCTCTTCTCAACATTGCTTGAGTAGCTTATATATTCTTTATTCTCGTAGGTTGTGCAAGTCTCGTTACCTTACCTGTTTGTCAGGAATAATTAAGTCTTTGAGTGTAGGAACGAGTTGTCTTCCCTTCGCATCTTCAGATTAGGCTTAGTATAATTTGCCATAGGACTGCTGTTTGCCTCAATTCTTACCATAATTAAAAAAAGCAGTTTATGAGACCAGCACATTGCTATATTATGACGAGTTTTTTAAAACAAATGTATAATAAAACAATTTCGGGAAATGACAACCCTGTTTTATTATCAGCACGTCTCCCTTTTAATATTTTAGCTTACTATAATTTACAAATATTTGTCCCAATTCCCATGCTTATTAATTAATAACTTTTAGATAATACTTTTTTCCAATCTTATTTTTGATTTTTTCAAATTTCCAATTGCCTAACTTCTTTCTGAATAAAATTAATTATTCTAACTCCTTGGGTCCTTTAAAATGTACATACCTATAAACCGTAAGCTATATTTTACAATTAAAAAGGTTATTTAATATATTGTTAATCACATGGCTTTTTCGTGTTTTATGATTGGACGAAGGCAACTGATATGAATTTGTTTCGATTCCCAGTAGGTTCACACTTATTTTATTCAACATTAAATGTGCACAGACGTTGAAATGGACAGATAATCCATCTGTGGGCTACTTTCGACAAACCTTTCGAATTTCTTTATTGTCTTTCGAATGTAGTTATTGTCATAAACTAATCGTAACCAACCGTCTAAATTTAATTAGAATTGGACCAGAGGTTTTTAAGATACAGTGGTTCACAAAAATGTAAATAGACAGCCCGACAGGCAGACACTTGACCAAAATTGTTTCCTGATGTCTAAAACGAGTTCTATCCAAGAACTTCTGAAGTCGGAGACAATGGTTCCGATCTCACCAAAGGTAACAGAAGTAAAAAACAGAGTAGTATAAATATCATACTATATTCAATAACAATGATTTCTCCCTTTAAGTGTTCTACTGCGTGCGGGATAAAGACCGTTTAAGGCATAATACTATTTAAGAAATAGTGAAGTGAATTCGAGGTTAATTTATTCTCTATAGACTTGCATAAAAAGATATTTCTCACGGCATTTTGCTGCTAAAATAAGAATGTTAGCGTGACCTTGAGCACGTGGACTTTTAACTACCCACGACATTTTCCTGCGTGGATCCACATTTGTTAGATGAATCATATAAACTTGCAGTAGTTCCCATTTTATTCTAGAAATATCCTGTACTGTTTTGAATAAATGTACTAAATTCATATCTTCCTCTGCTATTAAGAAAATTTGTTTTGACTTTTTATTAAACTTTGTTTTTTTATAATAAGGCAAAAACTTGCTAACTAAGAGTAGAATAAAAACTCGCGATCAATTAATTTTTAAATTAAATATGCGATAGTGTTAACTCATACATTCGAAATTACTTCAACATCGATTAGAAAAATAAAAATACGGGAAAAAAAAGAAAAATATATTGTATTAGTTGAAAATCCTTTTGGACTTAAAAACAGACCGATAATAATGATAACAAATTGTTTGCTCACGGTGTTAGAATTGGGTGAAAAAGCTTTCTTATTTGGCCATATGTGTTAAGAAAAAGGTGTTAGGTAGGATTGTAGGTTTAGACCCCTGAAGAAGCTGGAGGATGTAATGGAGAGATTGTGTCCAAAAGGGACAGAGGTATTAACTCCTTTAGTTGTATAGTGAAGGTTACTTTACAGATTGGTCCGGACCCATCGACTCTACAAAAACCTGAAAAAGAACTGTGATTGCTTTCAGCTTATTTTCTTCTCCTCTTAGAACGTGGCATTCTGTTTTTAAAAGCTTGATAAAATGTCTAAACTATTGTCGCCTTTAACAGAATTATCTTCTTTTCATTTATGTAGACTTTTATTTTTCTTCTTCTACTTTCGAATAAAACTTTTTCAAACAAGAAAAAAGAGATTTGAAGATGATATTGAATTTACTTTAGAGTGGTTGCTTGCATAAATGAAAACTTTTATCTCTTCATTAAGACTTCTTGAGAACTTTTTGTTTCTCTTCTCAATTACCACTATAAAATATTTTATCTTTTCTCATCATTTTCATTTATTCGTCGAAGCGTGTATTTCGAAAATTTAGATTTATCAAAATGAATTAATTTGTTTCAGGTTTTTATTTTTATCGATTTTGCATGTTTTCTATACTATATAGATGTTTTTTTTTATGATATATTTGTAAAGAGATATCATTTATATTCTTAATGAAGTTCTAGGACTCACGATGGTGACCGCGTCTTGGTGAATTGGTTGATGTGTTAACTTCTTATATGTACGTTCGCCTCGACTACGCTGGATGTGTCTTCTGGGTTTTAAATGTTGATTTATTGATAGTTACAACGTGAGTTGAAGTATACTTTTAGATTATTACTAATGGATTCTTCATTTGATCGACATGAACATCCCTGAAGATGCCTCTAGCATAGGAGGCGAAACTATGGAAAATACATTCACTATGAATATTGGGAGACCTAGCGCACTATTATGATATCAACCGTGGAAGCCCACGCATGTTAGATCTTTTATACACTTATATCAATATATATTTTGAACGTGTTTTAAAAGTATGTTGGCTTAAATGGTCTCTTCGGTTCCACTTCCATTTCCTACCTTTCTCTGCGGATTGTGTTGTAAGTTAGTTGACGTGGTATAAGGACCCTTGTAATCTAAGCTCTTACCCTCTAGGGTGAGTGTGGCTGAAATTTAACTACGTACTCGAGATCTCATTTCTACTGAGGTTGTACTTTAGAGGTGCCTTTCTTGAACAGAAGGCACTCAACGTAAACGAATCTAAATTTTGATGGCAAATTCCACTTATGCTTACGCTTTTATATGGTACTTTTTCTTTAGGAAAAATCATGTAGAAAGTTATGAATAAAAAACTTTTTTTTTTACAGGGTATTCTATATTAGCTTTTTGGTCTATACGCATGATCTGTTTATACATTAGTGTGCAATGTAAGTCGATTACTAGTTAAAGATAAAATGTATGCCATTATAGGATGTGTTTGCTATTTACTATGTATCTATTGGACATATATAAATTGACTGGATCAGTTTAGTTTCCGGATTGAGAACTGAGAATTCCTGTTAAATGTAAAGTACTAGAGGGTATGCTAAATATGCATAACTTATATGTTATGAGTGTATGGCAGATTCCTACTCTCCCTAGATCCCTTTCATCTTCCCGGATTCTCGTTTATTTCCGTAGGCTTAACGGTCTCTGTCTCTATTTGTCTATATCATTTTATATTATAGATCTAGTCGTGCACAGATTTTTTAAAAAAATATTTTTGTTCTTAAATCATTTACATTTGGATATCTTTACTTTACTATTAAAAGCTACACTTGTTTTAATTTGAATCAGAATGTAATAAATTATTATAACCCTAATATAACTCTATATTTTCTGCATTTAAATATTCTGCACGTTTAGATATGTATTGCAATATACATGGAAATTTGGTAAGGGTAAAACTTATTAAAAATGCCACGAATTCCTTGTACAAACTCCTGTTTTCTCTACTATATTATTTCCACCCTATCTATACCCTTTGAATTAAACTTAGCTGAAATATTAGACCTTGTGAGTAATAGGAGTTACACAAAAATGTTTAAACAGCACAATTTTACAAAATTTCATTACGGGTTAGTTGAATTTACTCTTTCCCGATACTTTCCTTTTACGAGTAACTTTATACCAAACTCAAAAACTGGCTTGGCTTAATACAACACTTATTTACCCCCATTCCTTTTATGTTATACATTAAAACGCCAACATTTATTATCAAACCGTATGAACTAGCTAACTGTATGAAATAGCTTTTTGAAGTTTGGCATTTTTAGATAAAATATTATAAATTAAAAAGAGAAAAAAATATTTACGTTAGTTATGTATAAATATGAACAAATTCATTGCAAGGAGTAGTATATATTTATAAACTATACCCCGCATTCGCGTGGAGTTCATGCTAGGTATTAATGGCTGGTTCTATAGTCGTGTAGGCCTAGCAATTTAATGAAATGCCTAAATAGTCTGTTTCCAGAGCCTTCTAGAATCAGGACTTAATCAGGAATTCAGACTTGATCAGAATCAGGAATTGATTCTTTCATTATCTCCAAGCACGTACTATAATAATAAATAAAATAAAAAAATAAAAAGCCATTTATTGCAAGAATACAAGCACTATTTACACTTTACAAAAAAAATTAAACAAATCTTCCTATTAAAACAAAAATATAACCAAACAACATATTTTGTAAAAAAATTAAATACATTAGTTTCTTCTCGCAAATCGACATTTTGCCGTGGCACCACTATAATAATAGCAGTGTATAATAAATAACTATAATAATGATAAACTTTTAAAAAACATATCTTAAACATCTCTTTTTTGCTTTAAACAATCTTTGTTATTTCACTTTTAATTTTACTTGGCTGAACATCACTTTGCTCTGATATTGATATAAACAAAAGACTATAAAATAGTAACAATGCTTTTCTTATATGCTCTGTTAAACGACATTGATTTGTCTTCATGGAATACTAAAGTTTACTATTTTAAGTCGAGACCCATGTCAATCATCATTCTATAATAATCTGTAGAGTAAAAATTGTAATAGCTATAACATAACAGCTATAACATCGTTTTCTATTGTCTCTGAGGTGAGATTGGTTGAATATTTTCGTAACATTTCCTTATTGAAACAACCAAAAAAAAAAAAAAAAAAGACCATATTCTAGGACGTAATATTTAATGACCAACAAGTTTTATAATATTTTGACCTATTTAAGTTTTTTATCCAGACATTTATTGAAATGACGAAGAAAATGAAATAAACGGAGTTGATATAATCATAGCAGCTTGTAATTTTCAATAAAAAATAGTGTTTTTAAAAACAAATTCTTGTTTTGATGTAAAACAAATCATAACCACCATTGTTATGTTTTTATTTTATTTTAGAAAATTGTAAATAATTCTGTTTCAACTCAATTCGTTTGGTTCAATTTTTCGTTGAAACGAAGCCTAAAGCATGCGCAATATATTCGCGCGCACTACTGTGCTAAAATTAATCGGGTTTGTTCAGCCAGTTTTGCATCTGTAAATTATCGTCTGTACCGGTAGCGTTCAGAAGACATTCAAAATTCAGGGAGGAAAAATGTTAAGGCCGGTTTTGGTTTTTAAAAAAGTATCAAAAAGTCTTGCAATTCTGAGCAATGAATGTACAGATAATACTTTAATTTTATGCACATAGTTTGCATGATCAACTATATATACAGTACAGACTAATCTCGACAGCCCTGATTAATTAACAAGGAACAGATATTCAATTAGAGTTAGTCGAGATTAATTTGTGTCAATCATTTTCTATTGTGCTTTGCTTGATAAGTTATTCAGTGTATTGTGAATATTTCACGCATGTTTCCGTAAAATCCAAGTATACCTAATTATTTTAATAGTTACCTAAAATTTTGCTTCCGAGCTTACGAAGGTAGCGGAAGCTATGTGATCGTTTTGAAGAACGAAAAAATTTTAGGTCTCCGATTTCAAACATTCCAAGACAGAAATCCGTTTCAGACATCAGGGAACATTTTTGGTTCCGTGTCTGTCTGTCGGTCTGTCACTCTGTCGGTCTGTCGGTCTGTCGGTCTGTCGGTCTGTCGGTCTGTCGGTCTGTCACAAATTTTTGCGAACCGCCATATCTTAAAAACTACACGTCCAATTTTAATGAAATTTGGGTGGTAGGTCATACTTAGCCCATTGTTGGTCCCATATAAGTTTCAACCTTCTGCGCTTATTTGTTTATCTTCCACATGCACACAAACATACATTTATTTACAGCCATATCTTTAAAAGTAATCATCTGATTTTTATGAAATTTTTATGGTTTGTCGAAAGTAGCCTGCAGATAGCACCTGCCTAATTTCAACCTTCTGCGCACTTCAAATCGTACTAAATTAATATGTCTTATACTACAAAGCCTCATGGCTCACTGACTCACTGACTGACATTAATGTTTACCCACTTCCAGAAGAGCTAGAGACTTGCGGTTTGCGCCATTCGACGCGCAACGTCTACATTGTGAACCAAAATAATTATAAAAAGTTCACTTTTCCCCCTCCTTCCACCCTTAAAAAATAAAAATGGCCGACTTGATTTTTAAGCTGGTTTGAGGGCTTATTGCAGCCAAACGGTAAGTCGTACTAGAAAATGGATAACACAAGTGGTAACTGATTTTAAAAGATCTACAACTTTAGTCCTATGAGTTTTTGTCGAATCATCATCGGTTGTACCTTAGATGGTGATAATTTTGTTATTTTTTGGTTTTATTTTTTTCCATTTTTGTCTTTGAATGGCCATAGATTCTATAATAGTTGGCCGATTTTATTTCTGATTGCGGCGATTGAATCTCACACTAATGCTCTTTAAATTGAGTATATTTTATTTCATTAGTTCATCCTACTTGCTGAGAACATGAGAGTAAACTTTTTCCCGTGCGCCGTGTCACGTGACCACTTTTTTTGGTTTTTAATATTGTGTCGTATATCATTTTAAAGGCCTTGATATGTACATTAAAGCTATTTTATTTGTTGATTTTTTAAAAATGTTGTGCATGTACTTTTGTACCGATTTATAATTTTGTTGTAGGTTAAAGGGTTTAAATACTTTTTTGATACTAGGTTTTTTATTTATAAGTATTTATTAGTTAAATGAATGCCCTTTTGTATTGTTTGTTTTTTAAAAATATAATTTTGGTACCTTTAGAGTACAGGGGTACAAATGTTAAAGTTAATCTTTTATAGTGTGATGTATATCGTTAAAAAGCTCTTACATCGTAGATTAATTTTTGTTATATTCTATTTTGTGTTATTTTTTGTTTTGAGGGAGGGGGAAGGGGTTAAATAAAAAAAAACCTGTTTATACAGAGGTTTCTACGATTTGGTTGCAGTTTTATATTCGTTTATTAAATAAATTATAGATGCGCTAACTTTTGGTGCCTGTTGGAGGCTTTGTTTCTTCAACAAAAATGTTTAAATTCGACTTTATTAAATATTTACTGGAACAGTGCCACGCGGTTTCTACTTTTTGATATTTAAGTATTTTTCTTAATTTGGTCTTTTCTTTGCGAGGAAGCTATGTGCCACATTAATTGGCAGAGTATTTTTTCTAGTTATAACTAAATAAAGTTATATCTGTAGTGAATTGATTCAGTAAATATCACAGCAGAAAGGCATGAGTTATTTTGAAGGTGTGTGTGAAGCACTCAGGCGAAATGGAAAAACAGTTTTCTACCCACTCAGTATACGTGCTACCTACTATTAAGGGCTTTCCCTAAAACTTAAAAAGAATTCTAAAAAAAGAAATTTTTATATTATATATACAGCTTTTCTAAATAAAAGGTCTCTCTAATAAATTACAGTATTACAGCTTTTCTATTAAAACATCTTGTGGTTTTTTTTTTTTTTTTTTTTTTTTTTTTTTAGAAAAACTTGTCAATTCAAAATGATAAATATACATACTTTCTTCGGAGTGAAATTTTATTATTTATTTGTTATTTTGTTTTGTATTTTTATACTATTAGTAGAGGTAAACTGGATCTTGCGAATGATTCCTCGTGAGTTTTTCTCTATCATAGTACTGTTAGTCTGGAAGATATATATTTTGTAGTATTTATCACACTCTAGTATCTTCATTTCTTGGCTCGATTCCCAGAGAAGTGAGAAATGTTCCACATTAATGATAGCACCAATAGATTAGCTATTTACTAATGAGATTTTCTTGTATTACCTTTGATTCTTTTCTTCGTTGGTCCTTTACGTGATTTTTAATTTTTTATGTACTTTTAGGAATCAATAGAATCCTAGTTTTTTTTTCACTATATTCGAATAGGTCAATGTAGCCCGTTGCCACGAGCTTAACGGCTTGTTGGTTATACGCTGATATTATTTGAACGAAAGTCCAAACAGCAACAACAATTTGGGTTTAATTTTTTAAAAAGGTTGAACAAGATCCATGTAAATTAGTATGCAGAAGTCACTGATCATTCCATCCTGTGAAGGCCCTATAATGCTGCCGGACCAGAATGTATAAAATAAGACAGAGTAACTAAGTAACTCTTTCATGAACTTTCCCCCCGTTTTTTAAAAGTGTCAAATTTGATTTTTCCTCCAATTTCAAAAAATCCGTTTCAGACATCAGGGAACATTATTAGATCCGTGTCTGTCTGTTGGTCTGTCACTCAATTTTTGCTAACCAAAATACATATCTTAAAAATTACATGTCCGATTTTATTGGAATTTGGATAATAGGTCATAATTAGCCCATTGTTGGTTCCATCTAAGTTTCAACCTTATGCGCCTATTTGTTTCTCTTCTGCACGTTCGCAAAAACTTACATTTATTTACACATATATCTTCAAAAGTACTTATCTGATTTTTATGTATTTTTGATGGTTTGTCACGATAAAAGTGAAAAACAATACTATGTTCACGCATCGTTTTGAAAGCGTTTCGGATCCAATTCGTTTTCAAAACGATTCGCGTTTAAACAACAAAAATTATAGGCGATGAAATAATTGTTTTTCGATATCTCATAACGATGACCTCACGAGTAAAACCTTTTTTTATACCTAATATGTCCGCGAATTTTGACATTTTTTTTTTTACAAGTTATTAAAAGTTTTTGCAGGTTCTTTAAGTATTAACTTTTGTTTAAAAACGTCTTTGCAGTTTTTTTTTTTTTTTTTAAAAAAACTTAAGCTCACGAAAACAAATAACTTAAAAAGTGGAAAAGACTAAACTAAACCTGATATCTCAATCCCCTCCACGACCTGTACATAGCGAGCGTTTTGAATTCGATCCACCGTTCTGAACACGAATTTTTTGTTGGAGCGGATTTAAACCAATACGATCCGTCGTTCTCCGTTCATACAGCGTTTTGAACTAGTGGATCGTTTTCAAATCGATGTATGAACATAGTAATAGAAGAAATAAGAAAAATAACAACAAAACCCACGAATATAACAATAATAAACCATTCTCCTGCGTAGCTTAGCTGGTTAGAGCAGGGGTTCCCAAACTTTTTTCGTGTCGTACCACTTAATATGTCTTGAATTTTTCAAGTACCACTGATGTTTATACAAGAATATCCAGGACTCTTTTTTACAGAAGAAAGGGGGTCCGGGGGCCTTCCCCCGGAAATATTTTGAGTTTTTAAGGTTCAAAAACGTAGGGTATCACTTTTTTTGTGCAAAACATTTTTTAATTTAAGTTGTACCAGACCTGCGTTCTGTATCATTATTTTTTTAACCTTCTATCCCCTGGATAGAGAGAAGGTGTTTGAGCATGATTGTTAAAATAAGGACTAAATAAAAATNGATGGGGCTGAGTTTTAAACACATCATCCTCAACGCAGGACAGTCTGTTTCTATGCTTGGTTTTGAGGTATATAAGGGATGAATACGCTCCTAACAACCGCAAATATTTATGCGGCGCGTACCACTAGACCCGATCCCGCGTACCACCAATGGTACGCGTACCACAGTTTGGGAACCACTGGGTTAGAGCACTGTACTGGAAATACAGAGGCCCAGGTTCTAATCTTTCCGTAGTATGAATACGACCAAAATCTTAAAAAATAATAATATTAATAATTTATATTTCAATTAATGTATTCTATATCATATCACCACATAATCACCTACAAAAATTAAATACATTATGTCTATGAATAAAATAAAAATAAGGCCCCACGCATGGTGTCCACCCAGATGGTGATGCTAGGTGGACATAAAAGGTTAGCTGCTTATATGAATTGGTGACTAACTGGTTGTTGGTTGTATGGTGTCCACCCAGCATATCCATATAAAAGAGTAGCTGGTTATATGATTGGGTGACTAAATGGCTGTTGGTTGTATAGTGTCCACCCAGCATATCCATATAAAAGAGTAGCTGGTTATATGATTGGGTGACTAAATGGCTGTTGGTTGTATAGTGTCCACCCAGCATATCCATATAAAAGAGTAGCTGGTTATATGATTGGGTGACTAACTGGCTGTTGGTTGTGTATGTCAATAGTAAGGTTTATACAGCTAATGGAGGGATACCTAAATTACATAGATACATTTATTACATAAATTAGTACTTGTTGTATACTATTTAGCAGGCCAAGGCTCTCCGCGAGAGTTTCGTCTCCGAGTTTGTTAGTTTATTATATATTATGATTTAATAAAAAGGTATATTACAGAAAAATAATATTATTTTTTACCCATAGGTAATTTCGATTTAAATGTAAATTGATAGAAATGACAGCACACACCATCCTTTCATTTTTGAAAGATTAACTTTACCCTATATTTATTCATATCGATCAAGCTTTTTTTTTTTTTTTAGTTTATTTTATCATTCATCTCATATTTGATACCTGACGTTGATGGATGGAAGAAGCCTTTTTCCATTTAGTTTAGTTTCGAAGACTTTTCATAATATTTCTCTTTAATTTCTCTTATCTAAAATTCGATTTAAATATACCTAATGAGAGAGTGTCTTAATTTTATGATTTCATTATTATTTTGTCAACTTTCGAAGTTTGATAAGAAATTCTTCTTTATAAATTGTTCGTGTCAGGTTTGAGTTTTTGATATTGTTTGAGAATTTTAATTTTCCTGCCTCTCCTTAAACTTGATCTCTGTTTAGAAAATTCCTTCACGATTTTTACTTCTATTTTAACTCGTTAAGCTCTTTTTCCCTGTCCCATCTCTTTTAATTAAAATTATGAAAAAATCTTTTTGTGACAAGAGGAATTATTTATTAAACAATATTTTTTAAATACTTATTATTTATTATAATTTCCTTAACAGTTTTTTTTTAATGATTATTGCTAGTTTTATTTTTAGTATATTTTATTTTAATTTTTTTTAGAAACATATTATTTAATTTCGTTTTCGATAAATTAATTTTCTTTTTTTGTTGTTTCAGGTAAGTGTTTGCAATTTTATTGTTACTGTGAGTAATTATTTTAATCATTATACCTATTTTATATTCTTGTGAGTAATTGTGAGTTATTTCTAGAACTAAAGTAGAACGGAAAAAAGTTAGAAATAATTAAATTTAAAAAACTAAAAGAGACTCCTTCGAGAATAACTTAATAATCTAAACACCAACTATTCTGGATTTCATTACCAGGGATGAGACAAGTTCTAAAATAATTAATGTATAAAAAAAACTGTCTTATAATAGTCTATCATTCTTCGAGGTCGGATGCTAATTTAAATTTAAATAAATTTAATGATAATTTAAATTTAGATTGATTTTTTTATTAAAAAAAAACTCATAATATTTCATGGCAACTTTCACGAAGGGTATTTAATTTTAAGTTATCCTTCAAAACTACCATCAGTAAAACTTATTTAACCTTTGAACAGTCAATATTTTTATATACTAAGAAAATAAACAGTAGCTAAATTCTATACATGTATTCGCAGCTCAAAATATTTGTAACTTTATAAAAATATACAAAATATAGATAACATTTCAAAAAGTTTTTGACTCTATGGAACATTAAATAAATATTGATTTTAGGAATTGCTACAGTTTGGTCGTATCTAAAACTTCGTATACTATGGTAAAACTTTTGCTCACGAGTATATAAAAAACTCTGCCTTTGAAATTAGAATGGATAAATTTATTGTCCAGCTCTGCTGTTACTTTTTTTCACACTCACTATTTCAATTTACTCTAAAATTGTTTTTTTATAACTCAAAGTTTTCGTAAACTTAAGGAAGTTTCGTAATCGGAGGTTCATTTGTAAGAAACTTGGTTCTTTCAATTTTATATGAAAGTTCATTTCTGACTTAATTAAACAGTACTGAAAATAGCTTCTTTAAAGTTACAAGTATTGCGAGGTTTTTTTGAAAGAAGGTCTCTTGAAAACCTAAATTTATTGGTTACTTCTACCTAAGTACAAGGTTACTGTATATAGTTGTAGTTTTTCTACTCTATGTTCTACGAGAGCGCTCTTAACCACAGGATGTAGATTAACGATTACTGATGATAGATGATAGTCCTATATTTTTAGATTAGGTATGGGTTGTAGAGCCCTTTCACTTTTACTTTTTAGCACATGGCTTGTGCCACAAGTTAAGTACTTCTAACTCTTAATCATATTATCTCTACTCTTAATCTTCTTAAAGTGATCTGATAAAACAAACTGTACGAGCATCTTGTTTGGCAGTCCTTCCGCTCTTATATGAAAATTTAAAAATATTTTTATCTACTCGTAAATGAATTCAATTTTTCTACAATTACTTAAATAAGAAGAACAACTAATTATATGTTCAGTCTAATTCTCTAAACTTACCACATTTTAAAACATGATACTTTACCTATAGGTTAATTTTAACATAATATATTATATTAAAATTAACCAATATACAACAACCAATACTTTATCTGTTCTTACTGCTAGTAACTAATTCGTATAACTATGTCACTGATGTTAAAATTACATCTAGTTGAATTTAAATTACACCTAGTTAATATGGTTATTGAAGATTCATGTTTCAGTTGGCTCATTACACATTCGTTAATTTGCGAGATATTGTGGGTGCATGTAGCGGAAATTCGTTTCCTCTTTCCGGCCTTTCTACTTCCTTCAATCACTTTGAATATATCGGAATCCAAATTGAATATTGATTTTTGGTATATTCGCTGGTTTAATTTCGCGTATTTCTTCTCACCTATTTAGTTGTCCCTATATGCTCATGTGTTGTATCTTTTTTTTACTTAATGTAGAGTTTTACAATTAACTTTTCCCCTTTGGCTTTTTACTAAATTATGCTAGGCATAATTGAAGGTTAGATTCCTAGCAAAATATACCTAATGTAAATATTTCTGCGGGAAGATTGTTTAATGTACTCTGCTAATTTTCTTTTTTTCCAAGGTTAGAGAAAAACTTTATGGTCTCGTACACTATAAATTTGATTTTTAGTTTATTTATACATTTTCTTTACTCTTACGGTTTAGAATTTTTTTTTTTTTTTAGAAATGAACGCATGATTTTATAATTCTAATGTTGGTATTCCGTGAGCTTTTCTCTTTGACTTATGGAGAAAATGTGTGGTGTGTTTTTTTGTTGGAGGTTGGTCCCCCGTTGCGACCTAAAAACCTCGAAAGACCCACCAAACTGGCTAGCCAATGTTTCCACAATTCTTACATTATTTTATTACCTTTTTTTTTCTCTTTTCCCGTACCCATCTCACGATAACTGTGTAGAACCATAAATCTTATTTATTTTCATTTCCGTCCTTCCTCCCTTTTTTCTACTTTTGTGACCGGAATTTAAACATGAAGAAAGTATAGTGAGAAAAAGATAAAAAAAGGTCTTTTATTAACCTTAGATTTAAGGGGTCTAAGTGAAGTTTTAGGTAAAATATAAAATCTATAGTGAAAGTCATATAATCCTAATTTTATCTCTTTTACAGGTTTGTCAATCTTTTTCGTGTCTAATACTGTTATAAAAATGTAATTTACTAAGTAAGTATGGTGTAAGTAATCCGAGTCTATTGTAAGTCTATATAAGGATTATGAGTTTAATTTCTAGAGAGGTGAGGTATAATTTCGCTCATATATGATAGTATTTGAGGTATTGGGATTGAGGTATTGGGATTTGTGATTGTATTTAAAGGATATTTTAAGTGATTGATCTTTCCAGGTTATCTGTTACACCTTACGCCTAATAATATTTTAATTGTCTTTGCAATGTTTGAATTATTATTTTAAATAATTAATTTGCCCTTTAAAATTATTTAATTTGCCTTTTAAAGTTATTGTGCATGTTTATACTATGTCAAAATTATTTGAGCTACTTTTACAATGTTGAGCTTACTTCTTACAATGTCAGTGTACTAAGCTTATTTTGTCTTGTCGAAATATAAGTTTTCTCTGTTACGTATAAGAACTCGAGTAATTTTAAGCTCTTTTAATAACATCCATTAATAAAGGAATTAATTCAAGAAAATATAAAGTGATCAATAAACCTTCAAGTGAAAAGTTTTTACAACTAAATTCTCCAAGTTTGTGAAATCATTTGTATCTTCTCTCTAAAAGTTTTCTTGATTCCTGTGCATTTACTTGTTTGTCTCTCAGCTTTATTATAAATAATAACAACGTAACATTTTTTGTTAGAAATGTGTTGTAGAACATCAGGTTTTTCTATGTTACACCTTATGTGGGACACCCTGTATATTTGGATAGCTTCGGTTAAAAATATATGAATTGATAGATGAATCTTTTTTATATAATTAATCTCTCAATATCCCATTAATCATTTAGAATTACAGCGTCCGAAATGTGTATTATGTTCAATAAAGGGAAGGTTTATCTCCGAAGCTGGGCTAGATTTAAGGGGAAAGTGAAATAGAGGCGTTGAAGTTGGGGCTAACAGAGGGTCCGAGCAGGTCTCAGGAGTTAATTTTGCATATAGATAAGCTCCCGACCACTCTTCTCTAAATGGGAGGCTACCTTCAATGAATATTTATGCTATCCCATCTCGCTTTGCCCTCGTCTTGCTACTGTTTCACTTAATTTACTTTTGCAATCTGCACCATAGCCCTAGTAATTTTCTCAAATATACTTCCTAAATCTCGCATCGATTTTACTTCTCTTAAGCTGACCTCGCAATATCCCTTATTTCCTCTCCAAATCCTTCTTTAATAAAGATTAGAGGAAAATTCATGAAACATTTGGAAACTAGCACAAGTTTTTTACCCTGCATTTACAAGCTGTTAGTTGTTGTATAATTATTACATCATATTTTAATATAATTTTTGCATATTTATTTAATATTACCAAAATAATACTGTTACAAAATGTACTGTTTTTTCACAATAAATAAAAATTATATCTGACAATTCAAAGAGTAAAATAAAAAAATCTGGTTATATTATTTTACTTGATCAAATTTAGCAGTTACCACACTCAAATCGGTTTTAAAACATTTTCTAATGAAATTTTAAAAGCAGTACATTTTATTTATTTGAAATAAACTCTGATGTAATACATCATAAATGTAATTTAGTAATTCATTTGATTTGTTTTCACTCTTGGATGTTTTAATATCAGAAAGTAAAGCCGGGTAGCCAATGCAATGAGTAACAGTAACTGATGTTATTTTCTTTGAATTAGCCTCATGTTTTATGCATTCCTTTCCTTCTCGCCGTCCTCTGATCCTTCTTATCCTTCCTAGATCATGCAATATGCAGCGAAGAATACCAGCCGAGAAAAACCGACTGGAAAAACAAAACAAAAAAAAAAACACTAATAGGAAGAAACCTAGGAAATATTATCCTTAGACTCATACTAATCTTAGTATTGTAAGAAATCCGAGACTAAATAAACGACAAACTAAGAAAGAAAACGTATTTACTTTGCCATGTTACAGTCTAGTTATTTTTCTTCTAGAATTTCTTATCAAACTGGAATTTATCTCTCTACTTCTATCTGTCTATTTATTTTTTCCCTCTTTATTTGTTTCCAGTGTATCTGATATGCGCTTTATTATCTACTTTCTAGCATCATAATATTAAATTTTAGAGAAGTAAAATAAACGTATTTGTTGTGTTCTTGATACCTTTTACCTCCATATTTTTGTTGTTTATTAATAGTTTGTGAAATTACAACAGAGTGGGGGAATTTAAAGTCTATATAGGAAAGATATTAACTTTTATTCTACATGTATAATTTGGATTCAACAAAACGGGATAGTAATAGTAAAAGGTTAAAGAAAGATAACTAGATAATATTATTAAAAAAAAAAAAAAAACAGCTAAATATATTCCCACTTTTATTTAAACACCTTAACAACAATTAATTTCCCTTTATCTATACAGCATATATATATAATGTAAGGTCTTAAACAATTTACATTATAAAAAACATATTTCTACAAAGAAACATGATTTTTAGGGTTATTTATACTAGTATTTGGTAAAATGAAATGAGATAGGATCATTAAATTCTGTTAAGAATACAAAAATTGGATTTTTCTTTAATACATTTGTTTAAAAAGTGAAAATTTTATTGGTTGGGTAAATTAATATGTAATTCTAGGTTGCTTTTAGATTAAATGTTTTTCCAATCAAGTTTCGTTTAAATTACTAATCCCGAGCTTTTTTCCTCTAGTTTATATTTTGTAACTAGATTTGCATTTCAAATTTAAATGTATAGAGTTGGATATGAGAAGGTGACATGAATTTCATTTTTGAGTAATATATTTTATGCTTTTAGAGACGTTTAGGTTTATTTTTAGGCAAGAAATTTGTAAAAGTGGTTGTATATAGGAAGTAGGTGTAGTATAGTTTGTGAGTCGTAAAGCAAGTTCAAACATATCTAAGAGATGTGAGGGTGGAGGGCTTGGGAGAGTCTAGAAAATGCGGTATATTCTTGATGCTTTAAGGGCTCTCCGCTTCTCTTACGTCCATTAAAAATTAAGAAACACATTTCTCTTTAAGTGATGCCTTCCATTCCAATATAAACATTTTAACTTTAAAAATATTTACTTCACTTGAAATTTATATCTTATATTACACCTAAAGATGAGATGATAATTATATCCCTGGATTTTTTCCGCCCTGTTACACTGGATTCTATATTATTGATGCTACTTACTCTTGATGATCTTTCTATAACTACTGGGAAAGAAAA
The DNA here is from genome assembly GCA_001010745.2 of Gerris buenoi. Lineage (NCBI taxonomy): Eukaryota > Metazoa > Arthropoda > Insecta > Hemiptera > Gerridae > Gerris > Gerris buenoi. Next base: position 244,012 of record KZ651353.1, read on the forward strand.
AAAAAACTTATACTTAAACTGGTATTAAATACCTTTGCATTGTTCAAGAAACCAGGTCAGGCCTACCGAAAAAAATTTGGTTTTATCTTTCCAACTCTCCAAATGTAATTATTCGTTTTTCCTCGTACAATGAAATAGCTCGTTCTGAAATGCCTTATTTTCTGACTTTCGATAAAAATTAAAATTCTGTACAATATTAAGTGATTGCTGGTTGATTCAGCTTATTAAACTTTCTAAATTGTTTTGTTTTATAAACCATTTTTATGTTTGGTGGTGAGATAGCAATGACGCATTGCTTCACCCTTCTGCGCCAGAAAGTTGAAATTACCACCAACAATGGACTAATTATTATACCTACCGTATAAATGTCATTAAAATCGGATAAGTTGTTATTAAGTCATGGTTGTTTGCAGAAATTGTGACCAACTGCGGCAGAAATAAGTCTAAATATACTCCCTGATCTCTGTAACAGAGACCGCAGTACTGCAAAACTCGGAAGGCATTTATATTTCACCCTTAGTTCACACGTTAAATACAAATAAATTGAATTTTGTTTGAACTTTATTTCTTTAATCAATATAAAAAAAAAATGTCTAAATTTATTTACAAGAATAATTGTTTTCCTCATGTTCAGAATTTTAGTTATGAAATATTCATGATATCTACATTATAATCAAGCTTAAATATTCATTGGAGTGTAGGAGATGTTAGGTAACTGGATAATATATAGCTTTGTAATAATATCTTGTGACAAAGGATTATCCTGAGCCAGTTTAGAATGGAATAACAGAAGTAGCGTAATTATTAGCTTACATTTCATTATACTTACGTTGATCTACTGATGTTCAATCTTAGTTCTAGGCAAGGTATTGGATACCTAGGGTGGCCGAGCTATGTTTTAACACAAGTAATATGTTTTTAAAGAAGCCCAAGAAGTTAAATTTTTGAATTTACCAAGAGAACTGTTAGTGGGCCTTAATGGCCTTAAGGGGGGTAAAATTGTTGTTGATTGATTGAGCGGTTTTATTTACTTAGATGTCGCAGACACCTTTCTTTACGACATAACGAAACATGTTAGATAAGAAAGAGCTCTGTAAATCCTAATTGTAAGTTAAACAAAATCTAATGAACTTTAGCTACTTTTGATTAAGGTTAATCCTGTTGTTTTACACTTTTGTGATATAATTCTTCTAATGGTAAGGCTATAGACGCCTATAAAGGAATGTTTCCCACGGGTCCACGTGCGTTAAACATTTTCTCCTTTCTAATTATCCTGAGCCCCGTTTTGTTTTATGCTTGAGTTTCCCTGCATAGTTTTATTCCTCTTTATACCTCTTCAGCTCCTTTCCCTAAACTAATTCCTCTTGAAGCTTTAAAATCATTTCTTGTATAAAACACCGAAGAAGGATTGTGGTAAAAAGTAGCGTTTAAATAGTTAACGTATTACATTTCACCTTAAATCTTTTAAACAAAATAATTTCCTTTTCACCGACAATTTTATCCTTTTAATCAACTTAATCCGAAATTATATATCTTCCACAGATGTTTTTCTTTTTGACCAGTAAACGAATAAAACTGAATATTTAATAATATATAATTTTCTTCCATAAATAGAAGTTAGAAAAAGTTATAAAAGGACTGGAAATACAAAAAATACAAATCAAACTTAAGTAGATATTTATAATTTGCTTTGAACTTTTTGTGAGCTTCTTACATTCAAAAAAATATGCATCCTTTCTCTCTGTCAGTCAGTAAAGTTTACGTGTCCTAGGATAAGATTTGAGTAAAAGTAGACCGATTTAGTTGAAATTTTGTATGCATTTTGCTTTTACTAATGCTCAGGCTAAGTTCGTGGGACAGCGTTATCCGTAAAACAGTTCGCGCGCAACGCTTGCGTAAACGTGAGCTTCAAATTTAAATTGGAATTTCAGGATGGTAAAAGATTCTATTATCACTTATTCATGAGACGAACCTTTTTTAGGGTTTCGTTGGTAAAACCAAAAAAAAGAAACCCTTATAGTTTCGTTCCTGTGTCTGTCTGTCACTCTGTACGGTTCCAATAACTTTTGAACCAAAAGAGATAAAAGCGTGAAACTTACCAGTATTAAAGATCGTTTTGACGCGCACACAGGAAAAATATAGAGAACTCAAAATAATCAGCTGTTCAAATTCAAAATGGCGGATAATTCACATCGCGAGAAAAAAATATTTTTTTTAAATTTTGAG